>CACRXP010000012.1:1633424-1678996 GCA_902702965.1 Spirometra erinaceieuropaei
TTTATTTTTAGATAACTTATCCCTTGTACACTCTCTTCTATGATAGATTCCCTGAAGTCCTGGCTAAGCTTTCTTGGGCATGTTTCTTCGTTATGTTTGACTTCTAGTAAATCCCTTCACACGTACCCTTCTCCGCAAGCATGAACCTGGAAAAGGCTATAAGTTCATTGTGCAAGGACCTGTTCGTAAATTCAGATTACTCTGGAAACTACCGAGAATCCTTTGTATTGAAAAGTCAGTTTGGCAAACACGTGTTTTCCGTAACTCGTCGCCAGGCCAAAATGGTAACACAGAAATTGAAAATACGCGAATTTCGCAGGGTTCATAAGTGAGTCAAGGGCTATTAACACTCATCGTTTTCACGTCATCCGTATCGCGAGGTCGGAGATTTATGGTCATTGGGTCAAGGAGGCGAGGAGTGACCTAGGCTGTGAGGGATGTTTGTAAGTCGGATACGTTGAGCACACATCACAGCCATCAGGAGGTTGGGACGGCGTGAAACCGTCATCTAGGGTCGGCGTTGGCCACGGACGCCTGTGTCAACATCTTCTGACAGCATAGCACTGGAGTGGCTAGCCGTATAGACATTGTCTCGGCTGTAGCTAGCGCCCGTTGGCGTAGACCTCTGGAGAAGCTTGTTGGTCTCCGGTAGACAACCTGATATAAGTTCATTGCAAAGACCTGCCCGTCAATTCGGATTACTCTGGAAACTACCGAGAATCCTTTATATTGAAAGGTCCTTTTTCAAACACGTGTATTCGGAAACTCTTTGTCAGTAACAGAGGAATTGAAAATACGCGGATTTCGCAGGGTTCGCTATTGACTCAGGGGCTTTTAACACGCATCGTTTTCACGTCGCCCGTGTGGCGAGGTCGGCGTTTTATGGTCATTGGGGCAAGGGGAAGGTTGACATAGGCTGTGAGTGATGTTTGGTAAGTCGGACACATTGAACACACATCACAGCCATCAGGAGGTTGAGACGGTGTGCAACCATCATCTGGGGTCGGCGTTGGCCACGGAAAACAGAAAGCCTGTGTCAGCGTCTTCCGACAACTTGACACTATATTCGCTAGGTGTATAGCCACTGCCTCGGCTGTAGTTAGCACTCGTTGGCGTAGGCCTCCGGAGAAGCTTGCTGGTGTCCGGTAGACAACCTGAAAGACTTCCTTGGCATCGACTAGGAGATTCGTATCATCAAGATTGGCGAGAACAGAACTGAAATCGAATTGTTCTCACCTGTGCCTAGCCAGGTAAATGTTCACTTTCTCTCTTTTTCAGGCGCCTCGTACGGCCAATGCATTCCGTTCCACAGGAGCAAGTGAATGAGTAAATACACATCGATGTGGCATCCCAAGCGTAGGAGGGGAGAGTTCGTGAAACATCCCTTATGTGGCACAGCAAAGCATAGCTGTGCAGCACTGAGAATAGACAGTTGCCATCGTCGTAGTTGCACCTTCGCATTCCCTTCTATTGAGAAGATCTTGGCGGTACAGTGTTTCTGGTAGCCACCTAGAAAGCAGGAACCTCCCGGCATTGAGCACCTCCTGGTCGCAGGTCTTTGGGCTCTGTCCAAAACTGGTGCGCGTCTGTGGAACAAGGTCGTGTGCTGCACGCGTAGACGAGCCATTTAGCTTTGTCAGTTGTGCCCGAGCGCGACTCAGGTCGTCCGGACTCTGTCCTGTCATGTGTGGCCCGTCAGAAAGTCAAAATCGGACGGCACAGCCCCAATTAGCACCTTTCTTGCACCCAACGCGCGTTTTGCACATGTGTACGTTGCTCTTGTGGGTCCTCCGTGGAAATACCGCGGTTACAACCATTTGATCACTGCGAGTGACCGATTTACGCGATGACTCATCCGATTCGACTCCAATTCCAAACATCGCTGCAGAAACTGCAGCTCATGCCTTTTTGGATGCCCCATAATGGCATCTCCATAACTATTGCCATTGAACGGGGTAAGCTATTTAAATCTAGAATTTTAAGGTTTTTCCAGACCTCCTAGGACACTCTCCCATACGCACGGCAGCCTATTATTCCCAACCAACGATTTAGGCGGTTGTTTTCACCGTAAAATCAGAGACTATGACAACTCCACTCGCTGGAGCCAACATCTCCCTTGGGTCACGCAGGATATCTGCACAGCGCTCAAACCCGTCTTCAAGTGTTCCTGTACCGAGCCTGCGGATTCCCGGCGATTTTTTCGGACCGTCCAAAGCTTGGCCGAGATAAATGCTACCCGTTATGCCTAACGGTTTGGTTAAACAACGGTTAATCTCCGCTCGTTCCAGCAAGTAAGTTTTACATTGACTCTAACTGTTTCGCATCCTGTCAGGCGCGGACATGAAGTTCATAATTTTCCATGACATTCGCAGCGAAGTGGTCTCAGTCGTTCGGTTGCAGGTGGTTTATACCGACCTTTTTTACCTGTAACTTTGTCTTCTCCAAGTACACCTGCTAACCCTGTGCATTCCCCTACTCCCCCCTCCCCCAAAACTCCAACCCCAACGCGCAGTGGTCGTTGTGTCCGTTTCCTCGATTCTTACCAACTTGTACATTATGCCTACAGCTTATCTCATTCATCCCCACTTTGCAAATCTGAACTTCTAGGGGGGGGAGAGTATTGCAGTGGCATACAAAAGCGTTTTCTTTTGGTGCGCCGACTAGCTTAAGCGACTGGGTCATCTCTTATTAACAACGACAGAAGCGACTGCCATCAGGCTATAAGAAGCTGGTCCTGTGCGCGCAGAAGAACCTTCTGTACGCGCCACGTCTACCGTGGGCAAGGCTCGATTAACTGTACGCATGTCTCCGTGCCCCCCGTCCCCCCTACCTACTCCCCCTGGTGAGACAGCTCTTCCTAACTCTCACTGTCGTTTACTGCCTCCCCTCCCCTCTGTTCAGGTACCCCGTTTGTATGAAAAGGCGAGCCTTAGTCGATTGCTTTTATCGCTCCACCCCCCCCCCTCCCCAAACCTGAGCTACAGCTTAATTATCTACTTGCCCGTATCTTTTAATGCATTACTTCAATAGACATATAAATGTAGAGGCCTGAAGAAAATTTATGGAAAGAAGACGTACGCTCGCCAAATAACCTTTTGAATTTTACAATGGGAATTTTCAAAACTCTGAAACAGTCCTGTGAAATTCGCATATTTTCAACTTCTATGTAACTGCTGTGGCCTGATGACGAGTTACCGAAAACACGTGTGTGACAAAATGGCTTTTCAATTATAACATGGGAAAATTCACAGAACTTAAATTGAGGAGTATCGTTACGCAACCCTGAATGCTGGATTGGCGTACACTCAACGAGGAAGATACATCGGCCAAGTATGCCTTTTTTCTACAGCAGTTAATTACCCTCAGGGCGGTTTCTCTTCGAATCCCTAAAATGCATGCACTAAAAATGCTTGGACAAAATTTGTTTTAACATTTCCCGTATCAACCAAAAATAATTGGCGATTATACTTCCCTATTGATGCTCCGATTCCATGATTTGCGAAGATAATCAAACAGAGATGTCTTACGTTGTTTCACTTTTATTACTTTTAAAAAGCTCATGATCTGACCCGGATGTAACGTCACATCTGACCTATAGACACCAATGCTTTTTGTGAGTTCTTATTAATTCTGGGTTCTTCTGTTTAATACGTCCTACCGGACCTTCGCCTTCCCAGTCATTGATAGACTACACGGGCAAATTTCAAGGCAATAATTTCATAAAATCTCAACTTCCTCCAGGCTATATTGGCCGTACGAGTTGGCGCCTATCCACAAGAATACGAGAACACCTGTCGGAATGGATGAGGAAAGGGGACGTTAAGAGCATGCACAGTTCCATCCTCGCACATATGGTTGATTATGGGCATCATGTGGATCCCAACGAAGCCTTCCGTGGGAGTTACAAGGTCCCACCTAACTACCCTAAGCGACTGGGTCAGCGCTTACAAGCAACGGCAGAAGCGACTGCCATCAGGTTACAAATGCTGCCCCCCCTTTTGGCACGAGTCTACCTAACCCTCACTGTCACTTAGTGCTTCCATTCCCCCCTCCCCCCTCTATTCACATGCACAGTTTGTTTGAAAATACGAACCGTAATCGATTGCCCGTATCTCTCGCATGCTTCAGTTTTTTACATCGTCCCAATATAAATGTACAGGCCCGATGAGAATTTATCGAAAGCACGCGTATGCTCGCCAAACACTCTTCTGAACTTGTCGATGGGCATTTTTGCAACTTAAAAGCACCCGTTAAGATTAGATGCAACGTTCAGCAGGAATTCAACATCAAGCTGAATTCTCGTGGCTACTTGATGCATCTTCTCATTCTACTCGCTCATATACCCGCACATATTCTTCTCTGAATCTAAATCATAGAGCGGTTTATCCACTACACGTTTACCTCTGCCAAAAAAGACACAGAAAAAGAGGATGAGGCGATTTAGTGGATCTAATTATATTTTCACTGACGTTTCGGAAACTCTCCGTTATTTCAGCACAAGCAGTGCACTGAACTCTCTGACGACGGCGGGTTCTGTGAAATTACGTACCAAGTGGTGCTGGGCATAAACACGATGATCACACCGGAGCACAAAGCAAAAACCGCCTTTTATATGACAGTGGTGCAGTCGCAAACTGTTCATTTTATTAAAAAAAACAGTTTCAAGCCACGTGATAGCCGTCTTGTTTTTCTGCTGCGAGAAGTAATGCGAGTTCCGCGATTGCAGTCATATCAGAGGCGTGTAGTCCAACTTTCAGGGAAGAGACCTACGCAAGCGTTAAATCGCAACTAACTTCTCAACGCGTCCTAGACATTTCTCTCTCAATATTTGAGATAGCCTAAGGTATGGATGCTAGTTTTACTGAGCAGATTAGTCGTTACTTTGCGAAATTCTGCTTTAAGCTAATACCGCATTGCAGTCCTTTCTACATAAACCTAACTGCACACCAAACCTACTGATATATCCCACGCGATAACGAGGACTTTGAAGTGTTAATTTTTGGCCACTCCTTTTTCGACAGTTTAGTCGGTCTTTAATTTATGTTACAGTTCTAGCTACTCTAACTAACGTACAAAGAGAACACCAACTAGACGACTGCGTAGTCACCATCTTCAGCTAATCACATGCCAACCAAATGACGGACTGGCCGGGGTTCGAACCAAGACGAACACAGTATTGGCATCAACCGCATGGTTGTGGAAAACTTTCACCGGGGCAATCAGCTAACCTTTTCCCACGATATTATCTTTGCATTACTTCTGGTTTTCCTGCTCCCAATTCGCAGTAATCCTAATGAAGCAGAGTAGCTGGAATGAGGCAGTTTGAAAAGTGCAACTGTTTGTTTACTAACGGTCCAGTAACTCAGTTCATTTATTGGAATAAAACGGTTTCAAGTCACGTGATACGTGTCTGGTTTTATCTGCTAGAAATAGCACATGATCAGTAAATGTACTTACGTTCTATGCACGCAATTCGAGGTTTGGAGAAAGACATTTTTCCAAATACTACGACTCAGATATAAACGAATGTCAAACCTATGTGTTCGAATATAAATGAAAATCCAAACGAATAAACTCCCCTATTACATACTCGACGAGTTCTGGAGGTTTCTTCGTAAATACACCAAGTACTAATAAGTATGAGTGCTCACTACTGGGCACGAGTGCTTAATGATCGCGGCAGGTATGTTCACATTCAATTGCGCATTCATTATGCATCGGTGCATACCACTTCTATGGGAACCTCAATACGATTCGAAATTCGGACACAATTCATCCGTAATTACTGCATAATAGCTCATTGGCTGCAAAATAGCTTGATAGTTTAGACTTTAGATAAAACAGGAGAGCCCATCTGTTCTCGTTACAGTATATGGTTACCAGAAACATTTAAAGCGCCCTGTTCTTTGTGTCAGTTTAACGTAAGCACCAATGCCTGTTCTGTGCAAATATTTACAGTGCGTGACCTATCTCATGAAACGTTGGCTGAAATTCTGAAATGCGTTTTCGATTAGGATGGATTACTTGGTCGCGGTTGTGATACTGATTATCTTAAGACATACTCTTATAACATTTTGGACTCAGCAGGATGTCGGCTTTTAAATGCTTTTCTTTTCAATCTCCTGTAGAAAGCGTGCTCGGTAAAAAATGACTACTTAAGTAGCGTGCATTTTTCCCATTGATTTTCGATGGTCTTGGAAATTCAAATATATTTTATAGAAACTACAAACAAAAATATGCTTTCTTTTAATCAATCAATAGAGAATCTCGTCTTTTTTAAATTTTATACTTAAGGAAGGAGTATAATTAGGTTTTTAAAATGTTTCTAATTATGAGACTTTTTAAGACCGCGATATGTCCATTCACATAGCATCGTACCTGGCCGTTTACCACTGCTCCTCATGAAATGTACAACATGGTCCGCATCCATCGCAAAATTTTATGGACCCTGTATGATATCTCTTTAATGACAT
The DNA here is from genome assembly GCA_902702965.1 of Spirometra erinaceieuropaei. Classification (NCBI taxonomy): domain Eukaryota; kingdom Metazoa; phylum Platyhelminthes; class Cestoda; order Diphyllobothriidea; family Diphyllobothriidae; genus Spirometra; species Spirometra erinaceieuropaei. The sequence continues at coordinate 1,639,898 of CACRXP010000012.1, forward strand.
AGAAAAATATGGGATTTTCTTTACGCGGAACGCATGCACCTTGTAGAGTGTGATCACTAAGCGCTAATGCAACGAATGATCAGGCTCCAAATTTTTCGGCAATTAGAAAACTTTTTAAAACCCAATTATACTCCTTCCTTAAGTAAAAAAATTAAAGACGTGATTTTCTATTGATTGACTAAAATAAAGCATATTTTTTGTGGTTTCTATAAAACATGTTCGCACTCAATTGCGCATTTATCCTGCATCGGTGGATACCACTTCTATGGGGACCTTAATACCATTCGAAATTCGGAAACAATTCATCCCTAATTACTGCATAATAGCTCATTGGCTGCAAAATAACTTGATATTTTAGACTTTAGATAAAAGAGGAGAGCCCATGTGTTCTCGTTGCTGTAAATGGTTACCAGAAGCATTTAAAGCGCCTTGTTCTTTGTGTGGATTTAACGTGGACAACAATACCTGGCCTGTGAAAATATTTATGCCATATCATAAACCTAGCTCTGCCCTGGAAATCCTTACTCATTTCCTTTCCACACACCTATATTGTTTAAAGTACGTTTTTTTTCATTAAGTTTTACTGTTATCTTCTCATCGGCCAAGCGATGTGTGTCCCAATTAATGGTCTTATCGATTTCGTATTGACTTTTGTTCAAATTTAACCTGCTGTGCATCTACTACTCGTTACCCATGTCATGAAGCCTCACCTGTTCGACCGTCACCAACCACGATATTAAGCATGTGCCCCACAACATGATGGACGCAGGACTGGTGAAATAAGAGTGACTTAGTTGATATAGGTGGAGGACTTTCGGCGCGTCTGGTGCACTCTCACACCCCTTACCCACCCTGATGCGGAGGGAGGACAGAGTCTTGATGACAGGAAGTGAGGTCAAGCGCGATGACTGACAGAGCTGCAAGGCAGTTCGACCGTCGATCCCGACGATGTTCACCGAGTGCTGCACAGTAAGGTGCAGCAGGCACGGTGACTTGCGCGTGAGTTAGTTTATAGTGATGGTAGACTTGCGCAGCATCTACCGCACTCTCTCTCTCTCTACCCCACTCCCCAGCTGGATCCGGCGTCAAGACAGAGTCAAGTAGACCGAGGCGGGGGGAGGCGCAGGTGACTGTCACGGCCGGACTCGCACCTAGGCGAGCCATCTCACCCCCATACATACACATGACGGACAACAACACCCCAACAGCGGTCAAAAGGACGAGAATGATGACTGGGCAGTCATGCCCACCACCTGTATACTCAGCGGGAACGCAACCGCTCCTACCGGCAAGGAACCAGCACATACCAGGCTGCGAGGACCATGGTTTGCCGCTACTAGCATAGCACACGCTGTCAGACCTTTTGACCGGAGCTACATAATCCGTCTACGTGTGTTACATGCTTGGTCCGTGCAAGATGGAACATTTGAAGAAGAAGAAGAAGGGCCTTCCAGAACAGGTTTACTTAAATGCTGACGTTTTAAAAAGCTTGGTTGGCTTTCCATTGTTAAAGTGTAAAATGCACTTAACCAATCAGAAATTTTAGGTGGCATTTTGTGTTGGTCGGCCTCATGCTGATCGATTTTTCTCTCCCTTCGCTGCTTCGGCCTCTCGGGAGATGGTTGACGGGCGTTTTGCCTGAGTGCTTTGTGAGTCACCACTCCGTCGAGGGGAACTGATTGAACCTTTGTCGGGCGGTCGCTCTGGCGGTTCTTGTTCTTCATTACCGAGTAAACTTACCGCCAGGCTATCTCCGTGCGGCCTTCTTAAGTCCGGTGTGGTTGTTTGGTCCTGAGCTCTACGACTGTGATGACGTAGGACTTTGTAAGCTGCAGGAAGGTCCCGATGCCTGTTGACAGAGTGGGCATCGGAGAATCACGTCTCGAGAGTTAGCCGTCCTGCTTTTGTGTTGTTTCGGCCTAAGCTGGCAGCCCTCTGGAGATCAAAAGTATGCCCAGTTTCTCCAACGTGTGTTGCTAGTTGAGAGTTAGGGTCTAACATCCGAGTGGCCGATTTGTGCTCTTGTAGGCGAGTTTGCAATTTCCGCCCGGTTTCTCCCACATAGTTGCAGTCGCTCTCATTGCAATCTATTTTGTAGATGACTGCAAAGAAACAAGACGTGGCTGGTACTGATCCCATCTGAGTGGGAATGTCAAAGAGGAGGAGCATGTTATCCCGTCAGTTGGCAGTCATCCAAGTCGCGGCTTTTCATTCACCATCAAAGCGCGTTTTATTGTTTTTTTGTGCGAGTAAGATGGGCCAAGTGGCGTGGAAACGCAGTCCTCCGCAGTCGAACTAAATTTCAGGCGCCTAGTTCACTTTTCGTGCCGGCCAGCCATCTAATGTGGGGATTTGATGCAAGGTGTATGCTGATATAAACGGCCCTTGTAGTTTTTTAAAACACCCTGGCTAAAGCACGACGGACAGTTTTTCACGCTAAGGAGGTGATTGTTCCTACGTACTGTTTCACCTGAGATGAAACAATAGGAAGCAGTTGAAGGACTGTGGTGAAATTTTCAAATGTCAAAGAATCCTGCTGTTTATGCTTGTTTGAAAGACACGTCAAGTTGGGGAACTGGGTCGCATTTTGCAATTTGAATGGGTTTGAATCTCAGTAGTTTTACGTGGATAAATACACGCATGCTTTAAACGACTATGCTTTATTATCAAAAAGATTTTTGATCTCAATTATACAATTTTCATTAAGGATAGGAAGAAACTGGCTCCAGCATGGTACATAGCAGGCCTAAGCGGTTAACTTGGTTTTTGACCATTAGTATTTTAAAACCCTATTTTTACCAATAAGATTTATGATTTACGGCCTAATTAGCTAGAACAACAAAGTTACCAAGTAATTATAAAAAATGATGATTTTTTGAGCAGTATATCAAACTCAGTTACGAACACATTCATGAGTCCGTGGATATTCGACTGTTTACATGTTTTCTAAATTACGCCTAATTTTAAGTGTAATATGCACTGTAACGAAGAGTGAGTCCGCTAAAGAGTGACTGTTCGCTGTAATGTTTAGATATTCTCTTTGATGTTCACTTAACGAAATGTTTTGGAAGATGACAATAAAATCTTTCAGTGGGTTATTTCGGGGAATACATGTTGGGTTTCTAGTCTACAATCACCTAAAACAATTCTCTCATGCCTTAGGAGGTATAAGCGTGAAGTTTTTCCTAGGCCGGAATTGCAGTTAATGCAAACAAATACGAAATGTTAGTGTTTGTTGGAGATATAGGAAACACAACATAGGCCAATGGTGACCTTTTTAAAACGCGCTCAACAGGACTTATTTCATTGAAGAATACTTGCCCCCTTCCACATTAAATCCAACTTAGGGTGAAGGTCTACATTTCCGGAAAGACAAGGAGGGTAGGAGACAGCGCGTACTCGTAACCAAAGCCGGCGCCTTCTAGACTGCGCTCTTGTCCGGTAGTAAGACCTCCACGACGTGGATTTACGTGTCCAACGGTCGGATGAACCACCATCCTGTCGTCTCAACTATGAGACTCCGTCTATAATCTTGCAGGAGAGCATAACGTAGGCAATCACTAGGTAAGGCAAATATCGTTCTGCTGAGTGCTTTTGACGCCCGCCTGAAAGAAATACCGAGACCGTCGGGCCGCGCCGCCATAGAGACGCCATGATACAGACTGAGAAACTGTCACCAATTAATTGTCATAAACGTCCTTGTATCCTCACGCCGCCAACATCTGCATTGGTTTTATGACCATATCGAAGAAAGTTGCAATCTCAGCGGTGAGAGGCGGGATCGAGTCCCAGGTGTTGGCTGTGATTGGATGACGACGGCAAATGAGCCAGAAATGGCCTTTCCGGTCTCCCCTGTCTTTGTCGGTAATGTCATTCTGACTGTATCATGCGCGCTTTGTGGCTGCTGGTTGGGGTCGAGAGAGAGTCCGTAAGGCACAACGGAACGAGTGCGTTCTGTAGAAGCGATCGGTGAGCGTCGCTCTACCAATCTCATATTCGAGAAGAACAGGCCGAGAGTGGCCTACGCCAACAGCGGGACGGACACAAACAAAGTGGCTTTCTTTCGCCGTCGGTAGCTGGTGCGGCTGCTGCAGCTGTGGGAAATGAAAAAACCCGGACTAAGTCATCCAGCTGAAGAGATTTAATGCAATCAAGGCGGTCTACGGCCTCTGCACCAAAAGAGCTGTGGGCACTGCTCGGCTCTCGGAGCAACTTTCCTCGCTGATAATTAGGTAATTATGAAGCGTTGAGTTGGGAATTTCTGTAGCGTCCTCAACCGGCTATCCGCAATATCAAAAGGTTCCCTTAAATGGAACGCACCGCCAAACTCGACTGCTCGCACTTGCTGCATGAGACTGATTAGGCTGTACGGTAGGTGGGCTAACTCATGAAATCTCGACCGAAATCTCGAAATGAGTTCTCGTTTCGAAAAGATTAATTAAGTAGGGTTGTGAAACTGATCATCATACAGCATAATTGTATAATGGTCCAGTTACCTCAGGGTGTCGGCTTTTGAAGGAACTTATTTCCGACTGTATGCAAGAACTATACTCTGCAAAAATGACTACATAAGTACCATGCAATTTTCTCCTTTATTTTCGATGCCCTAAAACACTCAATTATATTTCATGGAAAACATGCATAAAATCATCCATTCTTTTGCTCATTCGGTAGGCAATTACGTTTTATGATAATCTTATACTCGATGGAAGGGAATAATTCAGTATTGAAAAACGTTTCTAATTCCCGAATAATTTTGAGCCCGACCTTCTGTTACACTTGCATTCGGGATTATAAATCTACAAGCCGTATATTTTCCGTGTACGGAAAACCATGCATTTCTCTATGAAATTAAGGAGAGACTCTATAGGTTTCATAAAACTAAGCAGTGGATTTGAGAAATATTGTTGACTTTACAAGGCATATTCGTAAATGCAGATACATGACGTTTTATGAACGGCCATTTCACGGTATTAAGAAATCCCACAATATGAAACTTTTTTAAAACCGAATTATACTCTTTTTCGAGTATAAAATTGGAAGTAGGCGTGCTTTTCTACCGAAAAAGTAAAAGAAGGAATATTTATATGCATGTTTTCCATGAAATATAATTGAATTGTCAATGGCATCGAAAATCAATGAGAAAATCGCATGCTACTCAAGTAGTCATTTTTTGCAGAGTATGGTTCTTGCGTGCAGTCGGAAGGAAGTTCAGTTGAAAGCCTACACCCTGAGGTAACTGGATCATTATAGAATTATGCTGCGTGATGATTAGATTTACAACCATACTTAATTAATCTTTTCGGAACGAGAACGCATTTCGGTTCGAATCCCACCGAGGCGCCGGAGTTTTCGCAGTTGGGTCAATATAAATTTTTTAAAATCTACCAAAACATCTATGAAATATCCTTTTGAAAACAAGCATGTACAGCAGAATTTATTGGGGCCAATAAATTTCGTGACGGCTTTTCAATTGCAGCCCGTCTCTGCATAACATAGGTAACGAATGAATGCGCACAGCAGTATGAATTTGTACAGAATGGCAGTGCATAAGAGCAAGGTCAAAGTTCAAGGCAATGAATAATCAGATAAGACGTCCACATAAGCATCATATAGGCAAGAGGGAGACGAAATGTTAACAACAAATCACAGTCAGGGGAAACTAGAGGTGTGAGATTACCAGGGCAATTGCAGATTGATCACATGATCTAACTGCTTGCACAGGTCTGGTTTCTCCCTCCGTATGTAAGCTGCTTCCAAATAACGCAAGGTTCGAGTTGTATGCGCTCGGACAAGTACTCGAAAAGATGCTTTAGGGTCGACAACTTGACCGCTATCTAACAGGTGTTTCGTTATAGACGAACGGGGGCTTTTGTTTTCCTGTTTGAAAAGCCAATTAGGCAAATGCTCAGCGGCCCTGGTTGCCAATTGCCTTTGCGTTCGCCCAATGTACTTGCATCCGCAAGTGCATGTGAATTCAACACACAATTTGGGGTGGCGTGCATTGGCAAGGCATCCTTTGCCCGGTTAATTGGAAGGCTTTTTGTGGAACTGATGAAGATAAGCTCTGCTGCGTTGTACGTTCTTTCTATAGTGCAACGCAAGCGTCGCTTGATTGTGTTTGAGACGTTGTCACCCTTAAAAGGTAGACATATTATAACGGTCTTCTTCGGAACGGACTGTTCCGTCAACTTTGGCCGTAAATGGTTGCTGTACTTCTGAATGAAGCGTGCAGGAAAACCACAATTATGTAAGGCTTCTTTGATTCGGGCAGTTTCTATATTTATGGATTACGTTTCCATTGTATTGGCGCAAAGCTTTTAAAATGTAAGTATTGCTCTTTCCACGTAATCTTGTGGAAGACGGAGCGTCTTATTGAACCATCATCCTCTCTAAACATGAGGACGTCCAGGAAGGGTAACTTGCTAAACTGCTCCATTTTCATCGTAAATTTGATTTTAGGATGCAGATTATTCATCAGGCAAAGTAAGTCGGAGGCGTCTTCCTTGTTGTCAACAATCGTGAATATATCATCAACGTATCTCCTGTATAATGTTGTCATGTTTAATTCTGATGACACCTTTTCTTCTAGGTAACCCATAAAAACATCGGCGAGGGTTGGCCCGAGTGCACTGCCCATTGCGACTCCGTCAATTTGTCTGTAAAGTTTCCCATTAAACAGAAATTGAACATCTTTGGTGCAAAGTACTAGCAGATTTCGTAGTAGTTCGGGGGATAGTCGGGTTTTGGACGCATGGGCGCATATGATATCTATTGTTTCATCCAATGGTACATTGGTAAATAAGGATTCCACGTCTAAAGAGATTATACCCTTGTCAGCAATGTTCTGGTCCTTAATTTCTTCAATGAAATGAAGACTGTCTTTTATCGTGTAGGTGGAAAACAATTATCGAATTGGTTTTGGCCCCTTGAAAAGCCATTTTGCTAGTCTGTGGGTAGGTTAATGTTCATGAAACATACGTGTATCATGCAAAGGAAGACAAGAGATTCATACCGTTTTAAACTAAGGAAGTGATTGTGCAAAAAGTCTACGGACGACTATTTCCCTCTGAGTACAGATAAAACTATCCTTAATTTGTCTGACATCAAACGTTATAAGCTACAAGCAGAGGCTTTATCACTAGGACTTGACTTTTACATTCCAAACAGGAGATTAAACTCAGTTGAAATTGAGGCTCAGTTTGAAGACTTGAATTCTCAACTTATGACAATGTTATCAAAAGTGTGGTCGGTCTATGGCGATTGTTCCACTACAATCGTAAGGTATGCACAGTGAGCCATTTGCGACTAAGCCGTAGTATGTTATGGCTGAATAAGCCGAAGACGTTCGAATGGTGGCACTCGTCGGACGTAATAACCTCCAGCATGGATGTTAAGCAGTCGTTTGGTCTGCAATGTTCGCTCTCTGACTGCGCCAAAGGAATGCCAGTATGTACGATAACACATATCGGCTGCTGTGCTCGCACTTCAGCAATGGATGCATATCGCGTGCTCTACACTTTATCCACTGCGATCCTATCCCAACTGTCCTAAAGTAAACTGCCATTCGTTGCAAAAGGAAGGTAGGGTCTGAGACGATGGTTTGGCAACTCTCTATAGCTATTGTGTAGGTCTTGGTTTTGTGGTTTGCCGTTTCATGCGATTGAACGCTTGAGTGCTCCCGTACTGTCAATGCCAACGCCCCGAATGTGTCCATGCTTAGCGGCTGTGTATGTGTAGGTTTTGATAATCGAAGTCAGTCAGCATGTGGACTGAAGGTCAGACCGACTTCCGCGGTCGTAATTCGGCAATGGAAACCTATCTCAATGTTGGTAATAGCAGGGATGGTCTACAGCTATCGTTAAGCAAATATGCCGCTATTGATTAAGCTACACACGGACTGGTGCTGTCGCTGGTAACCTCAAGAGTCGTTGCTGGTGATTGGCAAACCCGGATGACAAAACCTACTCAAATAGATAGAGTAGGTATTATTTCTTGGTTGAGAGGATTTTTTAGGTGCCATCTCCCAATGGTTACCTCTACCACCTGGCCCGCTTTAGGGACAAAGAAATACGTTTCAACGATGAGACACAAACTCGCCTCACTGCTGACACCCCCCCCTCCCACCCAAGTTCTCTCAACCTGAGAACCAGGCTATAGTTCCTTCCCTTCATTCGGTATGGTTAGACACCTTCAATCATCTCAGTCTCTCACCATTACCCATTTTATTGTTTGATTTTTACTTTTCTCTGCCTTCAGTGACATACAGTGCGCTGCCAACTTTGACTTCCCTAAGGAACGCATCTGGTTGCACTTGTTCATTCAGCCCTACGGAGAGGTGGTTTCTTCATTCTTGAGATCCTATGCGACAGGACTCTACAATCTCTGTTCCCTCTCTTGGTTATTTCGTTTTTTAAATCGCGTGGCACAATGGGGACCTGTTCTTACGCGCTTCATTAAGGTGGGCAAAAAGTGTCGTGGTTCGCAAAGTATTCTTGGAGGGGAGTTCTTCTGATCTCTCCACTCTAAAGTGAACAGGCATTTTGACAGGTTTGTATTCGTGGATTAAGTGTAGTCATTCGATCCCCGGGTGCTTTAAATAACAACCTCAGAAGTGAAACTCATATAACCACTCCTAAGTAATAGCAGTAACCCTAACCGTAGGCCAGCGTTAAGCCTAACGAGAACGCCTACGATCAACGTAGCTGAAAAGAAGCAGATGCGATCGCCGGAGCAAAAACCTTATTTACCTGACGTTTTGGGTTCGCCCTCCAACCTATCATGCATAGGAAGTCTCAGTATTCATATGATGCGATTGCTGTGTTACTGCATACTTATGGCAGCTAACTCCCCCCTTGTTGTCAGTTACTTAAATTCAATCATCCATGTTGGATGTTGATATGATGATGGCTCAGCCATCACGCTCACCGGATTACGCGCTGCCCAATTGGCCAATTACTCTGCGCAGAGTATGCGATCGGGTACCATGAATCGCAACTCAAGCAGATCGCGGCCCACGCGATTATCACCTCCCGCGAGAATTTCAGCCTCCACGAAGTTGAATACGTGGCCAGGTCTCGTAGGTGTAACTTTAATCCCAACCGTAACGTAAGTACGAAATTAGAGCTCAGTTTAACGCTACCCTGTTCTTTATAGGAAGTGGATATAAGAAATTAACTGCAAACTTGGAGTAGACCGGCATATGCTAAGGTCTTTAGGCGCAGACCGAAATTTGACGTATAAATATTTGGGCCAAAGTCCATCAGCCACCTCGGGATAACTGCCTAATATCCATTAACTGCCAACAGACACTTAGTAGTATGTTCTAATGTTATAAGATACCATACTATTTGAAGACGAAGACAGGCTCTCTGGAAGAGGTTTATTTAAGTGCTGAAGTTTCAAAGAGCTGAATCGGCTTGTGCTGAAGTACTTGACTACTTGACCTTTGACAATCTTGTCACGTTTGTTTTACTGTAGCATTTGTTTTAACGTGACGAATACTCCGCCGCTTATAAGCTTCGCGCCGCTTGCGTGCTCTCTGGTCAGGTCGTTGCGCATTTTGAATATTAACTTTATTCACTTACTGGCCTTCCTTACGTCTCTCCGTTTATGGGGTTAGTAAGACGTAGTTCGTTAGTTCGCGGGAACGACATAACTTACGTCATTGGTGACTCCCGACGTTAGCGCAGACTTAAGTTCTTTCCTTCTGTAACATTTAATGACATTTAACGTCCTGTATTTATTTGCTAAATTTAAGTTCATTTACATTTCCCGCTAACCTTTTCACGATATTTTGCTACCTATATTTTGCTTATTATCTCTTCCTCAACTAAACAACCTGACGTTCCTGCCGAGTCTGTTCATGCCGTTCATGTCACTGCCTGATTTCTGGCAACACGCCCCTGAACTTTATTTTATCCGCATTGAGTCAGCCTTTTACTCCGCCAACATTACGAAGGAGTTGTCGAAATACCACAGACTTGTGGAGGTTCTCCCTGCCAATATTATCTCACAAGTTCAACCCTTGTTAGTGAAACCCCTGCAGACGCTCCCTATTCTGCTCTGAAGGCAGAAATCCTACGTCTCAATGCTGTATCTGACCGACAACGCTACCACCAGTTGATCAAGGAGGAATCACTGGGCGACCGAAAGCCCTCAGAACTTCTCCGACGAATGCGTACTCTCTTAGGAGACATGCAGGTCGACGAGAAACTCGTTAAAGAGATGTTTCTAGAGCAGCTGCCTGCAGATGTCCAAACGATTTCGGCATCCGGCTCGCAAGACCTTACACTTTCACATCTTGCTGAAATGACAGACCGACTGGTGGAGGTTCAACAGTTCCAGCCACCTTCCGTTGCTCAGATTTTTACATCCTCTTCAACGGTTAACGAGCAGTTACTGCAACAGATGTCGGCTATGGCGAATGAGATAGCCTCCCTAAAACTACAGCTTGCTCGCATTACCTGTAGTCGCTCACCCAGCCGTCATCGTTCACGTTCGCGACCTCGCACAGCCAATTTGTCTTGGCATCACGCAAACTTTGTCGCCAAGGATCGCAAATGTTCTTCCCCTTGTTCATTTAAACCGAAACAGGGAAACCAGCCAGCCAGAGAACAGACGCGACCGTTTTCTCTGGCTCTCCCAGCTCTGGTCGCACCTTTTATGTCTGCGGGCGTTTCCTGGTGGACACCGGAGCCCAGATCAGCGTGGTTCTCCCCACTCCAGTTGACCGCCGCTGTCCCAGCCCTGGTCTACATCTCCAGTCTGCAAACTGTTCCCCCATTTCCACTTTTGGTAGTCGTTCGCTAACGCTAAACATTGGTTTAAGTCGATCATTCTCCTGGATATTTGTGATTGCCGATGTGCCTCATGCGATCCTCGGTTCGGACTTCCTAGCCGAGTTTGATCTCCTTGTTGACTGTCGGCGTTCCTGTCTCCTCGACCGCACAACTGGTCTTTCTGTGCGCGGTCTTACACCCTTTAATGACTCCTGCAATTTATCTGTTCTGGACACAGGTATTGCTTGCCCATACCGAGACCTGCTTCTCCAACACCCCAACATATTAAAACCCCAGTTTCGCAGTGGTGACATCCAGCATGACGTTGTCCACCACATTCGCACCTCTGGCCCCCCAGTATTCGCACGGCCTTGACGACTGGCTCCGTCCCGTCTGCAATCGGCGAAGGCCGAATTTGAGCACATGCTGCAACTGGGCATAATTCGGCCGTCCGAGAGTCCATGGGCGTCCCCTCTGCATATGGTGCCCAAGGCGACATTAGACGACTAGCTGCCCTGTGGTGACTATGGCGCCCTCAACAATGCGACCATCCCGGATCGTTATCCCGTCCCTCATCTTCAAGATTTTGCTGGAGCTCTTTTCGGCAAATCGATTTTCTCGAAGGTTGACCTTGCTCGGGCCTTCCATCACCATTCGGCCTGTTCGAATTTATTCGCATGCCATTTGGTCTTCGCAATGCTGCCCAAACATTTCAGATGTTCATTGACCGAGTCCTACGTGGTCTCCCGTTTGTGTACGCCTACATCGATGACCTCTTGGTGGCCAGTCGAAATGCCGAGGAACACAATGTGCATCTTGCCTTAGTGTTTGACCGCCTCGATCAGTTTGGCGTGGTCATTAACCCTTCGAAGTGTGTTCTGGGTGTGCCGTCCCTTGAGTTTCTTGGTCACCATGTCGATGCACAAGGTTTGCGTCCCCTCTCTTCCAAGGTTGAGGCCATTCGTGACTTTCCTCCACCAACCTCCAAGCGTCAGTTGTAACGTTTCCTTGGCATGGTAAACTTTTATCGCCGGTTCCTACCGAAGTGTGCCGACCTTATGCTGCCACTCACCAACTTGCCCTCTGGTCCCAAGGGTCCCCTTGAGTTACGTGGCCACGCGCTGACTGCTTTTGAGAGAATTAAGACCTCCCTTGCTGATGCTACCTTGCTCACTCATCCTGCTCCAGAGGCCCCATTGTCCCTGACGGTTGATGCTTCGACCGTTGCCGTAGGAGCAGTCCTCCAACAGCATATCAACGACTCGACACGACCGTTGACATTCTTCTCCAAGAAGCTTTCATCTGCCGAGACGAGATATAGCACGTTTGGCCGTGAACTTCTTGCCATTTACCTAGCCGTAAAACATTTCCGACACTTCCTTGAGGGTCGTGACTTCACAATTTTCACAGACCACAAACCACTTACATTTGCCACCCGGTCCCACTCTGACAAGTATAACCCGAGAGAGATTTCTCATTTGGATTACATCTCGCAATTCACCACTCACATCCGCCACATTGATGGCCCGAAGAATGCGGTGGCGGACATGCTGTCCAGACCTTCCCTCTCGGCGTTTCACCTCTCACACGGGATTGATCTTGGTGCTATGGCGACTGAACAACGACGTGTTGGATGTCCTGGCGACGAGTCTGTTGACAGTCTTCAATTATTTGACATCCCATTGACCACCGGCACTGGCACAATCCTTTGTGACGTATCGACTCCTATTCAACGCCCTTATGTGCCTGCCTCGATGCGTCGAGCTGTTTTTAAAACTCTCCACGGACTCTCCCATCCTGGGATTCGAGCCTCACAGAAGCTCCTCGCGGAAAGGTTCGTATGGCCTGGGTTGAACAAGGATGTGAAAGCTTGGACACGATCGTGCCTTTGCTGTCAACGTAACAAGGTTCAACGCCAGAACAAGTCTCCATCGGGCACGTTACCCAGCTCCGATGCACGGTTCAACCATGTTCATTTAGATGTCGTAGGTCCTTTACCTCCATCCAATGGCTATACTCACCTTCGCACCTGCGTTGATCGCTATACCCGTTGGCCGAAAGCCATTCCTTTACCGAATGTGCAAGCGGAGACCATTGTGAAAGCCTTCGTCAGTCGTTGGGTCGCCATATTCGGTGCGCCATCCATGATTACGACTGTTCGAGGCGCGCAGTTTGAGTGCACACTTTTCCAAACTCTCCTCAACTTCCTCAACCGTATTCGGACGACGGCCTACCACCCAGCTGCCAACGGCATGGTTGAGCGTTTCCACCGCCAGCTAAAAACTGCACTGCGTGCCGCAGAAGATCCCGAAAACTGGTCAGGCAATGTACCCGTTGCACTTCTTGGCATTCGTGCGGCACTGAAGTCAGACTTGGACTGCAACGTAGCCGAATTGGTTTTCGGCACTACCCTCCGACTCCCTGGTGAGATGGTCACCCCAACCTCTCGTGGTACCGAAGAGACCCCCGAAAATTTTGTGCATCGTCTGCGACAATTCATGCGCTCGCTGTCCCGGTTCCACCTCTAGCTCCATCGACCGAGTCTTGCGTTGAAAATGGCTTGGCCAACTGCGCCCATGTGTTCGTTCGTTGTGATCGTTTGCGGAAGCCTTTAGAATCACCATACGAAGGACCGTTCCCTGTCCTTGCACGTAACATCAAGACCTTTCGGATCCTGCGAGGTGACAAAGAGGACGTAGTCAGCATCGACCGGGTCAAGGCTGCTGTTGCAGAGGAGCCCCCGGACGTGTCTCAAGGACAAGCATGTGCTGACCCCATACCTCCTCCCACTCCTTTTCCACTTTCCCCACCTATCTATCCTTCCCGTATACTTCCTCTTCCTTCTTGTTCACAGCATCAAACTGCAACCTCTTCCTCCACCCTTAACTTGTCCACTACAGCACCTACTCAGCTGCCTCCAACAATGCCTCCCGCATATATAAACCGCAGTGGACGTCACGTTCACTTTCCCGAGCGTCTAGTTACTCATTTCTCCTAGACCTTTGTATGTCCTCCGGCGTCGTTCATGCCGCCCTCCGGTCTCGGAGGGGGGTACTGTGCTGAATTACTTGACTACTTGACCTTTGACAATCTTGTCACGTTGTTTTACTGTAGCATTTGTTTTAACGTGACGAATACTCCGCCGCTTGTAAGCTTCGCGCCGCTTGCGTGCTCTCTGGTCAGGTCGTTGCGCATTTTGAATATTAACTTTAATCACTTACTGGCCTTCCTTACGTCTCTCCGTTGATGAGGTTAGTAAGACGTAGTTCGTTAGTTAGCGGGAACGACATAACTTACGTCAAGCTCTTCATTGTGAAAGCGTAAAATGCACTTAATCGATCAGAAATTTAATTTAAAGTGGCCGTTATGTTGACCGGCCTCATGCTGATCGATTTTTTCCCTCCTTTCGCTGCCTCGGCCTCTCCGGAGATGATTGACGGGCGTTTTGCCTGTGTTCTTTGTGAGTCACCACTCCGTCGAGGGGAACTGATTGGACTTTAGTCGGGCGGTCGGTCTGGCTGTTCTTCTTCTTCTTCCTCACCGAGTAAACTCAGCGTCGGGTTATATCCGTGCGGCCTTCTTAAGTCCGGTGTGGTTATTTGGTCCTGAGCTCTACGATTGTGATGACGTAGGACTTTGTAAGCTACAGGAAGGTCCAGATGGCCGTTGATAGAGTGGGCATCGGAGAACCACGCCTCGAGAGTTAGCCGTTCTGTTTTTGTGTTGCCTCGGCCTAAGATGGTGGCCCCTTGGAGGTCAAAAGTATGCCCCGTTTCTCCAGCGTGTGTTGCTAGTTGAGAGTTAGGGTCTAACCTCCGAGTGGCCGATTTGTGTTCTTGCAGGCGAGTTTGCAACTTCCGCCCGGTTTCTCCCACATAGTTGCAGTCGCCCTCATCACAATCTATTTGTAGATGACTGCTGAGGATTCAGCGAGTGGCAATGGGTCCTTGGGTTGCATTAGGCGACGTCGAATTGTTGCTTGTGGTCGATGGGCTATGCCTACTCTGGTGGGTTTTAAAAGTTGCGAGACCCGTTCAGAGACCCCTTTAACGTACGTAATGGTCCTCCAGACTTCGCTTTGACAATGAAGAGCCGACCCAGCTCTTTGAAACGTCAGCACTTAAATAAACCTGTCTTCGTCTTCAAATAATCAACCCGGATATCTCAACTTTGCCAATCTGAACAGATACCATACTACCTGCGGCAGAATGTCGACGAAACACGCGTAACTGGGCTATTAGAGAGTACCTGTGCTGCTAGTACGGTATCTTGTAACCCTAAAAGTGGATATAATGGTTTCCTTACTTACATTCCTTTCCTTTATTTACATTTGCACTCCGGACGTTAAAGGTTGACAAAAACATTGTTATACTCACTGCCGACAAAGGACGATCGATGGTTGTGCTGAACAAAGAGGACTACATCAAAAAAGTCGATGAACTTTTGGGTGACAGAACTGCCTACATTCCTCGTGAAGGCGACACGATAAAGACGCTAATAAGCGAAATCAACAACGACCTAGCGAGTCTTCGGAAGTCAAAAGCAATAACACAGCTTGACTGGCTGAGGATGAAAGCAAAGGATTCAGCGGTCGCGAGATTCTATGGCCTACCCAAGGTCCATAAACCAGGAACCCTCCTACGGCCGATTGTTTCTTTAAGAGGCACCCCAACGTTTGTCCTGCCCAAGTGGCTGTTGCAGCGTCTGAAATTTTAACTCCGAGTTCTGAAACAAGCGTCCATTCTGCCGAAAGATTCATCGAAAAGCTGCAAGGTATTCGACTCACTGACGACGAAGTGATGGTTTCTTTCGACGTGATATCACTTTTCACCTCCATCCCACAGCATCTCGCGGTTGAAACCCTGCAAACCTTGTTGGAAGAACATTATAACGAGACAGACAAAAACTGACGATAAAACACCTTATTGATCTCCTGAGACACTGCTTGAAGACTTCCTTCAGCTTCAACGGAGCTGTGTGCGAACAAGTTAGAGGTACACCCATAGGGTCACCGTTATCCAGCTTGATTACTGAGGCAGTGTTACACTGGCTTTCGACCACTAACGGCCACGATTGTGGGTACAGTATGTCGATGACAAATTTTTCATCATCGATCGGGACAAGTTTGGGGAATTCATGCAGCACCTGAAATCGATCTTCCCAGACATCCATTTCACGATGGAGGAAGAAAAAGGGTGCCGCTTGCCGTTTCTTGACGTACTAGTTCAGCGAAAAGGTGATTGTGGACTAAAAACAACGGTTTACCGGAAGGAAACAAATACTTCCCGTATTTTAAGTTCTCTTAGCAATCACCCCCTTTATCACAAACGCAGCTGCGTGAGAACACTCTACCAGCGTGTAGAAACCCATTGCACTGAGCCATTCGACAAGAAGGCTGAGGTCCAGTTCCTGCGGAAACTCTTCACAGTGAAGGGATACCCTGGGAATTTTGTCGAAAGGTGCAGGCGAGAAACCTGGGGGAGAAAACCGAAGTGGCAACCAAAACCGAAATTCTGGCGCGCAGAGGCGTACATAGCCGGCGTGTCAGACGAATTCGCTAGACCGATGAGCGAATTTGGGATTGGTGTCGCTCACAGACCTGAAGCAACAATACGCCGGCAACTCATGCACCCTAAGAACCCGATTCCCATCATTCAGAAATCGGGGGTCATTTACCGGATAGACTGCAGTTGTGGTTAAGCCATTTATGTTGGTGAAATCGGAAAACAGGTACGCACGAGATTGCACGAACACGAGTTGGCTGTGAGACGGAAGGATAAACTCGCCTCGGTAGCCGCCCACGCCTCCTAGCCAGGACACGGTTCCGACTTTCAGTGCGTGAAAATATTAGGCCATTCAGACGACCGAGTTGCTCGCCTTCTGCAGGAAGCGTGGCAGTCAGGCGAGGACTCGACTAATCGACATATCGATCTGCCAATCGCCTATCAATCACTGCGTGAACAAATCAGCAACGCAGCTAGAGGTCACCCCCGGCATTGGTGAGCTAAATATACGATGAGTTGTACAGTTTTTTCATTCCTTGACGCTGGGCTCGCGTGAGAGCTCGAAACGTCCGATCGCCTTCCGGTCTTCTTCTACTCAATAACCTGGACCACGCGTGTTCTCTATCATTCGGAATACGTTACTTACTAAATTTCACAATCAGTCAAACGAAGGGTTACCTGGGACGCGCTTCTAAGCTGACTACAAAATTCTGGGGAACTCCCTATATGTGTAGTAGACTCTGCATGTCCGGACACTCACACTCCTCCTCTGGCGAAAATCTAGCGCATTGTGCACAGCCGGTCATGTGTCAAACGCGTAGACGGGATGTTTAGATTTATCAGCCGCTGTATCCGAGCCCATTTCCGGAAGGCGGGAATCCGAATTGTCAACGGAGATAGGGTAGTTTGGACGAAGGCACGGTAAATCCCGGTAACTGGTTTTACTCCTTACAAACAACATGACGCCCAGTTAACGGAAGTCCGTTCGATTCTGATTCTCATTTATTGACAAATCAAGCATGTTACTGGACATTTATGAAATACTTTTAAGGGCCAAAATGCATTTCTCGGAGAAAACAGTGTCCCAAGGACAATTCAAGGGCAAAGTTTCTGCCTGAGATGTGTACCAGTGCGTATCAAAATTATTACTGTAAAAAATTGACAAATTTGCGTTGTGTGTGTAGTAGAGTAACTTCACATCCATGTTAAGCCCAGGAAGGAATTTTGTTCATCTGGAACAACACCATTCCATAGGTCATGGTACATACAACAACGATAAGCTGCGTGACTATGTTTAAGATGATTCCCGCCTTCGCCTACAACGAAAATATGCAAAGTAATGCAAACAGATACCAGGCAAACGTATCAGATAAAAATACCAGGAGCGTAGTATATATGTATATTTCATCATTTTTCTGTTATTTCCGATCTTGCAGTTGCTCATAAGTCCCGAAATTAACTTCTATGCATTTAAGCAGCCCATGACCTATCTACAAGTCCATTTAACTGCCCTTATTCGTGGGATGCATAAGAAAAAATCATTTCATACAACGCGTAAGAAAAGAGACCCATTTGGAAGCAGATAAGCTCAATGTTGCAGTGCGTACCATGTCAAGGAGTTTGACCCGGCCCTTGGAGTAGACGATTGCATTTGGCGGAGTGGCCGCGGGCAAAATGAATGCGAGCGAAGTTGCTACGGTCAGCGGAAGACTCAGTAGAAACGGATGAACATTGATCGACTTGGCCTAAAATAAAAGTATATTCATAGTTAAGTTATTTGTAGGCAAAAATTCGGTTAAGAGTGGGGAGTAAAAAAATCATGCTTTCCTAGTCCTTTGCTGCTCGATCAAATTCTGATCAATTACAGGAAGTATTAGCAGAAATCACTGCCGGCATGAAATCAACTGCAAATTTCTGGATATCTGTAATAGCCCCAGATGGACAACCGCCATCTGCAAACTCCCTGCGTGAATGTCTATTTGGATTAATCCCCTACCACCTCAGCCGTATTCGTTGCAATGATAATGCTTCTTTCCACACATAATATGGAAAACATACGACATTTGAGCAGCATTTGGGAAAATACGTTTTTGGACTTACCAAGTCAAACATGATGGGAACCAAGATTGTAACCGTGGCGGAGTTGGAAACTACTTCGGTCAGGGTAGCTCCAAAGAACGTAATCAGGTAGACAAGACCGAATGGTTGGACTGATCGGACAAATTCCAGGGTTCCACTTATAACTTTTGACAGACCACCGACCTAGGGGAGCAAAAAACAAAAAAGGTCTGTCGGTCGGTGAGTGCGGAGAGAGAGAGAGGGCTGATGGTAGCTGGTCAGCACTGCTACGCAGTCATCCGGACGGCAGTGCAGGAGTCTGTGGCGAGAGTCTATCCCATATGCTTCAGAGAGATTAGTATTAGTCTTGCATAAGAACCCACATTATTTCAGTCACAAGTGAGAAAGACATCCCGACTGCCTGCAAAAACCTCATACGTTTGCTGCAAAACTGACGGAATGTTTGTACAGAAACAAAGATTTTTAACCCGATTAACAGACGCTTACTGCTCATCAACCGATCAGTCTGCATGGTGATGGACAGAGCGAGAGCTAAGAAATTAGCGCCTAGAGCAGTCAGTCATGAGTATTGTTCATGTAAGTGAGTAGAGCTAAATGCTCAAACAATCAGCCCCGGCATGCGATTTACAAATCGGAAATAAGAAATATTCGGCGATATCGGAGTTTTTAGGTTTGTGGTTATTGGTAATTCGGTCTCCTACTGCCAAAATGTCTGCATGTCATTGCACTTATTGAAAACGCATTTGTATGTTGCGTAAGCACGATACGATACTCGGCCACAAAGTTGATGAGAATTATTCGGGGGGCGAAGCTCCAGAGAGGTCAGTATCAGTCCTACATAAGAACCCAGATTATCTCGGTCACAAGTGAGAAAGACATCCCAACCGCCTGTGAAAATCTCATATGTTGGCTGCAAAACTGACGGAACGTTTGTATAGGAGCTAAAATTGTTAACCCGATTAACAGACGCTTACTGATCATCAGCCGAACAGTCTGCATCGTGACGGACAGAGCGAGAGCTAAGAAATTAGCGCCTAGAGCAGTCATTCATGAGTATTGCTCAGCTAATTGGGTAGAGCTAAAAGCTCAATCGGAAATGGTAAGGGTCGGGTGAAGGCCCCCAAGCATCAGTGGCGTACAAAGAATACCTTCTATACTTATTTACGTGGGTTTTAATCCGACATGATTATTTTGGTTTGGTGTTTCATCGTACAAGGTTGGGTCGTCTGTTGTAGACAGTCTGGTACATTATCTACAATGACCTCAGTTCAGAGAGTTGAGAAGCGATTTTTGTAGACACTTAATGTTTATTTTTTAAGTGTCCTGCTTAATTTCGATTGCCATTTGCCAATGCATTAAAACTGTCCCGTCCGAAAAACAAATTTACCAATTATCTATACTTATTTTGCCATTCCTTTATGTATACATATGCCCCGCCCGTAAAACCCCTATCACCGCCTTTTCCCGTAAGACAGGCACCTTTGGCTGGTCATGTGTGTTTGGGGTCCTTCACCCGATCGTCGCCTCGGAAATTAGAAAATCGGAAATAAGAAATATTCGACGATATCGGCGTTTTTAGGCTTGAGGTTATTGGCGCTTTGGTCTCCTAGTGCCAACATGTCCGTATGTCATTGCAGTTATTAAAACCGAATTTGCATGTTGCGTAAGCACGACATGATACTTGGTCACAATGTTGATGAGAATTATTCCGTGGGCGAAACTCATATGCCTACTTTCCTGGGACGGTTGGTGACAAAACATGGTCACAGAATAAACTTATACATGCTTCACTGTTTCGAAATGGGAATTTCTGCAAAGCAACATCCTTCTATTGGCTAAAGGACATGATAGAAGAAGTACTTGCAAATTCGCGATTACAGACTACCTTTAAAGCACCAAAGCATCTTCCTTAAGTAATTCGTGAGTCTAGAAAAGGGTTTCAAATCTGTAAGGTTCTAGGAGAAGGTGGGATTTAACCCTGACTGCGCTGATGGAGAAAATTGTGACTAAATCGACAGTCGTTCTCCATTTCGGACGTCATCAGGATTCGTACTGGATTCGTACTGAAGCGTTCGGCTGCTTCAAAACAAAGCCAACGCTGCGCTTTGTGCAAGAAATCTCACAAGAAAGTGGTCATTTGAACCGAAGGCTGAGTAGTTTTTCAAGACAACTTACTGAAGCAATTTTAGACAGTGCGAATCCTCCTCCCATGAGAATAAGGACACCCCAACAGGTGCGGCTCTGAGCCTGATTCCAGGTTAAGATGCTGCGGTTTATTCGTTTGCGGGCCTTCTTATCTGTAAAAAATGTCAAAATAGAATCAAGGAGTCTCATCGTTTTTTTCAATGTCTTCTCGGCATTAAAAACTGAGTAGGCGTAGGTAGCATGGATTGGTTGATGTTTATGATGGTTGAGCAATCGATCTCGTCGTCTGATAGCTAAACAAATGCCGGAGTGAAAATACCAAGCTAGGAAAGTGACTACCTTCCTCACTACAGACGGGTTTGAATGCCTGCTTGTGAGTAGAAGCACGCTGCGCCGCATCCGACCAGCCCGAAGCTGCGACATAAACTTACTCCCGAGAGTTCACAGGAACCAAGAAGTGTCCACAAGTATTCTTAATAAGGGACGGAATATTTTACAGAAACCTGGGCCACGCTGCAGCATTGAATATGGTAACGGCGTCTCTGTAGCTTTTGCTAGACCCGCAGCACAACTCGGAGCAACGTTCGTTCAAGCGAATGATCCGAATGATCCCACCTTTAACAAGGAGAATGTAGACGATGTCCGTCAACTCCAATGCAACCCAAAGCGGTCGGACGTTGTAGACAGCAAATATTCTGCGACTCAAGAGGACGATCATATGCAAAGGCGGCGGCACGAGTTGGGATTGTTCAGTTAAGCAAACCGGAGTGGCGGAGGAAGAACCACTTCACTCCACTATCGACTAGACTTATGACACTTTCTCAAAACCACTTTTGGGGATGCCGCATTTGTGACTGTCAGTCTTATTCACCTGCCAACTCCTGATTAATAGCGAGGAAGGACGACCGAGAATGCGGGTAGATTGACGCAGTACTGTTTCGGGCTTATTCTGCCTTCATTCAGCCAATCATAACCCTGACCAACAGTTGAGACCAGAAACAAAAACACGCGCACAGCCGCACCTGGCGCAGTTGGTCCACCACTGGGGTGTACCAGATGGGTCATATGCACTTTATCGAACAGAAGTTCATCAGCGCCTCGCCACCTGTCATTCTCTGTCGCTGCAGATCGGGTATTTATTCAATCAGCAATGGGCGCACACCGATCTATTGGCTTCACGAAGCAAACAAGCTCCGTATGGGTTGAAAAGGTCACGAAGAGGCAACCAATTACCAGGCCGAAGTCGGCCAAGGTAATAATCCCGAAACAGTACTGTATCAATCTGCCCGCATTCTCTGTCGTCCCTCCTCGCTGCTATTATGACTTGACCGACTTCGGCCTGGTAAATGGTTGCATGTTCGTGACCTTTGCCACACATACGCAGCTTGTTTTCTTCGTGAAGGCAATAGATCGGTGTGCGCCCATTCCTGATTGAACACCTGATTAGTCCTACTTAACCTTCGGTTGGCTGGTCTGCGGTAGAGGAGATTCCAGAGCACAGTTATTTGGCGCCCCTTCTGTGCGCAGATATATTAGCTTTGATTCGGAGGTCCTCACTAGCGTACTCTCAACGCGACTTGACAAAGTACACCGAGGGATCACGCTCCTCCTTCCATGTCCAGCTTTGAACGCAACCCTGCATGCTATTTGCAATCCTACATGTATGGCCTTCTACTCTCATAGTGGCAGGAGATCCTGCTTACCCGAATTGACGAAGACTGGCACACGTGCCCTATTGGCTAAAGGAAGTCCTGCGCAATGCCCTACTCAGTCCTCCAGCATGGAGACAGAGTGATGTCTGCCAATGATGCGGCTTCCGCAGGCTGGTTGGACTTGGCGCGAATGACTCAGAAGCTCGCTCATACCTTGAGAGACCTCTCACAGCAGCGATAGGTGGCTCTTGGCCTAGCTAAACCACTACTACACAAAAAGCTGCCTGCCAAAAATCTGTCCCCCCTGCCACTGGATGTGGAAAAATTATTATTTTGGACAACCGCGATCAGAACCTGGACAATTTTATGCATCAGAACAAGGAAAACAGAGAGAGAGAGAGAGAGAGAGAGAGAGAGAGAGAGAGAGAGAGAGAGAGAGAGAGAGAGAGAGAGAGAGATAAGTGAACTCTGACAGTCGGACGTCTGCCAAAATGTTCGCTGAATTGACATACCTGCCGATCAAGAATTCGGTCACCGACACTTAGCAACAATTTCGGACCAAATAGAGGTTAGCATGAATGGTTCATACATGACTACCACATTTCTCCATGTATTATCTTGGTTGGCGCGCTGAGCACCGTAGCTTACGTCCAGACACATTTTAACTTACGTTTCACGTCTGATTCGGGCTATGGGATGGCGTTTTGTGTTCGGTCTGGGTGCCGTTGATGTTCATCTTCGAAAAGGACTTAGAATGGAAATTGCTCACGGCCAACTAGGCATTTTAGCACATCTCCCAGCCTCAAGAAGGAGGCCAACCAAATTCTCTAAAAGCCATCACTTGCCTGTTTCAGCTGGATCAGCACGAAGACGGAAGGGGTTTGAGGCGGGGACAATGAAAGCCAAAATGGCAAAGAGGATGGTTGGTTGAGTGTCGTCCACGTACCTTCAAGGAAATAGCAACATTTATTAAAATGTGATAACTTTTCCCCGGCTAAATCAAACATTTGATGTCACAGCAACGTGGGGTCGCCCACTCTGACTAAACCATAGCAATGATCCTGGGTGGCACATTGAGTTTGGAATCCCAGCTTAGAGTGGACTCAGGAGGTCGCTTGACGAGGACTAACTAGTAATAAAAAATAGGTCTAATGATGGTTTAGTGTTTACTTTCCGCCACTGACCCAAACCTTGACCCCAAATTTGAACCCGCTTCAGTTGCCCGGTCAGAACGGCGGTCTGACAGGCGAGCGGCGACTGCGATCAGGAATAATGACAACTTCGGGTGGGTTGCATTCACCGAACTGGTCTGTTATCAGGATAGGCCAGGGACCGTCTGATTGGCCAGTCTGGACGTGGGGGTACTGGCAACTGTCACTTATAGATAAGTTCCGCAAATGTTCCCATGTTACACTTGAAAATTCAAGTTGGTAAACACGTGTTTTCGGTAAGTCTTCGTCAGGCCAATGTAATTACATGAAGGAATGAAAATGTACAAAATCAACAGTGTTTATAGATGTCTCAAGGGCTATTAAGTCATTAACACTCATCATCCCCACGCCGCCTGCATGACAAGGTCGGTGGGTGTTGGTCCTCAGAGCTAGGGGAGGGGGGTAAGAGAGTCTTTGAATGATGTTCTTGGGTTGAGTACACGGAGTACCCATCACTGTATTTAGGGATTTGAGGCGGCATGTCGTCATCACTTGGGGTTGGCGTTGGCCACCGCAAAGAGAGCGCTTGTGTCAGGGTTTTCTGACAGTATAACCGTATAGCTACTGCCTCGGCCGTTGCTAGTATCCGTTGGCGTAGGCCTTTAGAGAAGCATGTTGGTGTCCGGTAGACAACCTGAAATGCTTCCTTGGTATCGACTCGGTGATTCGTATCGATTAAATGTTCAAGACTAGAACTCGAAATGGACCGGGTCTCA
Organism: Spirometra erinaceieuropaei; assembly: GCA_902702965.1. Lineage (NCBI taxonomy): Eukaryota > Metazoa > Platyhelminthes > Cestoda > Diphyllobothriidea > Diphyllobothriidae > Spirometra > Spirometra erinaceieuropaei. The sequence continues at coordinate 1,663,986 of CACRXP010000012.1, forward strand.
TCTCTGTCTAGCCAGGTGGGCATATGTTCACGCACCCTCTTTACCAGGCGTCTCGTTGTGCGGCTGATGTATCCTGCTATACAGGAGCAAGTGAATGAATAAATGCACATTGATGTGGCCTCCAACGGTAGTCTGTCTTTACCCCCCAAACGTAGGAGGTGAGAGTTTGTGAAGCATACGCGTAAATTCGCCGCGGGGAATGCCCTCGTGATAGCTGTAGTTATGCGTCGTCTGACTAGTTCGCTCTCTGCGTCTCCTGCAAAAGGCAATCTTATGAATACACCTTTCTTTTCCGCAGTGGCAACAGTGGGCTTTTTGGCGCGTTCTCCAGTATAGATAAAACTGATATTTTCAACTGACATCCCTGTGCGTAAAGCAGACTTGGAAGCAGACTGCATATGGGGGGATGAACCGTACCTACGCAAATAACGATGCCATGTGGTAAATCCCAGTTCTTTAAACCCCACGCCAATTTTTGCCCTACTGTTCTTTTCCTTTATGCAATCGTGTATAGAGATGCCTCCACATCATTGCAGGGCCTGTGTCCACTGAACGAGGGCCTTGTAATTTCCCAACTGGATTCGAGAGAACATTTAAGCTGCTGTGCATTGACCAGTCTCTATTCATATTATGGAGTAACATGCCACAGTTTATGAGGGAACGCAAAGCATATAGATACGAAGATTTCTGTCGCATATGCTTTTTTAAATATACAACTGGAATAAAAATGCCTTGGGGCTCTTGTATTCGTCTGTGCTATTGTGCAAATAAAAGACTGATTGAGCGGGGGTAAAATGAGCGTACCTCACGACTTTTCCATTTGAATCGTTGCCAACTGGCATGAAACGCGACCATCCGGGCACACCGGGTTCCCTTGTAATCCACAAGCCAATCAGCAATAGGAATAAGATCGTGCAGGCTATTTCACCAAACCTAGAACAGAAATGACCACTGTAAGTTGATTGGGCAACACGAATGAATGTAACACGGGCTGAAGGCGGGTGCCAAACATCAAGCAACACATGAAAACTACTTTAACATGATGTTGGCCACCTAGCTTTAGTCACTCATTCACCCTGATTACTTACTTCATGGGACCTAGGACTCGCCGTTCTTCTTCGGAAATTTTTTTAACGATAGCGACAATGTCGAATGAGATTTCTTCATTGTCTTCCTGCTCGGCGGCGCGTTCTAGTTCTTCCAGCTTGTCGGTGCTTTTTGCCGAGGCTGGATCTTCATAGAATTCCTCCTGGAAGTCATCCAAAGGGTTGCTCTTTTTAGATCGACCGCATTTGAAGAAGGCCCTTTATGAGACAGAAGTAAGTTTGATCTTGAAACTCTAAAAATGTATGTTGATTTTCAGTTCTTCACTGGACTTTGCCTAGTCTGTAGACTTACTTGGGTCCGAGGAACAGTAGGCATATGGTAATCCAAGTAGAAATTAGGCAGAGCAGAGACATGGGGAATCCGTAAGCCATCCACGATCCGAAGTTTAGCGGAATCTCACTTCCATATCGGCTGAAATCAGGAAAGGAATGACGTCATCTCGTCAAACAACGTCATATCATAATTTATACCTCTTCCTATAAAGCATCAACCCCACTGTACCCCAACCAAACACTAGCAGCACTCAACTCTGTCGTTCCAAACGGGTAAAAAGCGGAGACTCCCGAGGCACCAAAGTCTTCTTACCTGACTGCAAGACCATAAAAGATGATATTCGGCGGAGAACCTATCAAGGTAGCGATCCCACCGCAACTGGCAGCGTAACAGACAGACAAGCTGATTCCTGTCGCAAAGCGTCTCAGACGCTTCCGGCCTTTGCTCTCATCGCTAAAATCAAAATGGAGTCATTTTACTCTTGTCACGCGATTTCAGATTATTTCAAAAGTCAGAGGTAATTCGAGGCATACCCATTTGCCTCTTTTGGGTCTGTTCCTTCTGGTGGAGCTGTATGGGGAAGAAAATAGACTTATAGATCTGGGCCTATTCTCCAGTAAGGAACAAAGATAACTTATTTTGCAGTGACTGTTGTCAGCATTTAACAATGCTACTTACCTGCAGTGACATCGTCGAGTTTTGTTAGTAGCGCCTCCACAATGGTAACCATCATCACCGTTGTGGCCGTATTGCTCATCCACATTGAGAGGAACCAGGTTGGAAGCATCACACTCAGTATCAGCCTAGAAGTGGGGAAATAGTGGGAACCTCATCAATGGTACATCAAGAGTCATTTGGATGAGCGCAGTTTGGTAGCAAATGTGACACAACCCCTCCTTAATATCCCACATGTTAAAGACCCTTCAGCCTCGAAAGGAAGCTGAAAACTGCTCAACTAATTGCAACAGAGCGCGTATAGCCTGTCCTAAAATGGTCTTTTTTCACAAAGGTAGGCCTCTGTTATTTTCTTCACTGATGTCCACTGAATGGCTAGGCTATTTCGTTTGAGGCGCCGGCTCACCAGTTTATACGCCAGTTAGGTATTTGTGTAAAAGAGACATATAGCTGCAAGGTCTACTAAAATTAAGCAACCTCGAAATCGAGCATGCAAAGTTGCTTAGGGTCGAATTGTTTACCTAGACGTTTTCTTGACTCCTCCAGAACAGCTTTCGTCGCGTAAGTATTTAACTTGGGACAGTGGGTGCCATAGGTGACCCTTAGGTGGCTGCCAACAAATAGACCAGTCGGTAAATTGGTCAACGATGTCTTTACTCGGAACTATGAAGGCAAATCTGCCCGATGCTGGTCACTTGGCAATGAGTGGACAGAAAATCTAGGTTAAGTTTTAAATTCCAGGCATTAATTTTAATTTGTGAATCCGTGAAATTGCGGCGCAAATTTACTGTAGAGTTCGGGATCGTATGTTTCTCATTTGCAAACTGATAATGCAGATCTTTACTCAGTAAAATGTCTAGTATCTTGGTCAAGTATTTCCTGTGGACCAATGAGTGTGGCGGCACACCTAGGCGCGGACCCGGCCGCGCCAGCCACCCGCGCACACTCCCGATTCGGCCTTCTGGACAGTGTCTTGACACCGGTCTCAGGTGTGGGAGGGGAAGGTGCGACAGGCACAACGGAAGTCCGCTATCACCATGAAAGAAAGCACGTGCAAGTCACCGTGCCTGCTCTCACCTTGCTGTGAAGCCCGCGGTGGACATCGTCGGCAAAGACGGTCCCACTGTCAAAATGCTAAGTAAACGGAGCCTCGCCAGGGTTCTTTCCCTTAATTCTCTCCTATTCGCTCATAGTGCAGGGCTTGTTTTAGCGTAGGTTATTTGCGACTAAACCGACCTGCATACTGCTTGTTCGGTCATGGGTCAACCACTTTCCTCGTCGATATGTGGAGCGGTGTGATTAGGCAGCATATGTTGCCTGCTGACAGTTTGTGTGCGTTCACGCATGTCCTTAGGAGTCTGTGAACACAAAGGTCCTGCAACCTGGACTTATATGACCAGGATACATGTGCGTGTGACCCACCACCTTTCCAATCATGCATAGTAATGCATCGTTATTTGACAATGCTACTCAAAGGAATCAAGTAGCGTTTTAATAACGAATCTTTTCACTGTTCGTGTACAGTTATTTCTACCGAGCTGACACGTAATCAATAGGGTTTTCAAAGGCTTTGCCTATTATCCTTACAAATTAAACTGAACTGACCCTTTCATTATGATCTCTACCCATAGGCGACAGTATTTGTGCTGCAAACTCGTCCCTCATGGAAGTTTGTGTGTCGTCTGCCGGCATGCACACATCTACAATCACATTCGGCACCTATAGAAAGTATCACTGATATTTCTTTGTTGGCATCCCACAGCTACCGTTAACGCTACCCCAGGACTTATCGTCATTATTGGAAACGGCCTGGTAGGAAAATCAATTCCTCACCGAAACTTATCGTTTGCTCTTTTATCGTCTGTGTCCGTCAGAAGAAAGTTTGTTCTCATATATAACTTATTGATTAACACAGTGCCGGTGATATTATGACAAGCACGTTTAAGGCTGACAGGACGTTGCCAAGACAAGAGTAACGCCAAAAATCCATGGCGGTGCTATTCGATCATAATAAACAACGACTGCATCCAATAGATGCTGCAGTCCCTTGTGCATGAACCACCTGTATCTGCTATTGTCTCTGATGATGGGCTTAAGTAGGAATCCGAAACGTCAAGCGAATAAAGCTCTTGTTCCAGCGAACGTGTCTCCTTCTTCAAAACAACAAACATTTCAGTCAATAGAAGCAGAGAAGTGGATTCTAGGAGGCAACCGCAAAGAAGGAGACATGATCATTGGAACAACAGCTTTATTCGCCTGAAATTTCGTATTTCTGCTCGAATCCATCATCAGAGGTGATAGGAGATACGGGTGTTTAATGCGGAAGGGGTTGCAGTATTTATAAGATGCAGTCGCCATGTTATCGCATACCTATGGAAATTCCCGGTTACCCCCCCCCCCCACCCCAGCAGGGATTGTTTCACTTGATGAAATTGCCGACTCGAATGTCGGCCGCTGAACAGTAATCCCACCAAGTTCAACAACCCCTGATAAAGGGGGAGAGGGTTAGCCGTGAATTTTCTTAGGTATGCGGTAGCATGGTGACTGCATTCTATAAATACCGCAGCCCCATGTGGATGAACTACGCGTGTCTGATGTTGTCTCTGATGATGGGTTTGAGCAGAAAGTCGGACGAATAAAGTTTTTGTTCACCGACCATGCCAACTTCCTAACAAAGACACTCAGTAATTTAATGTCCTTCACAATGCATGACCTCTTAGGGGAATCAATTAAAACACGGTCCGGTCTCTCAACGTTTTCCAGATGTAAACGGACAATGTTACCTTCACCGGCGAATTCACACTAATGCAAAGGGTGCAAAAGTTTACTTAACGCTTGATTTTAACAACATCTCCTACTCATGAACTTACAATCGCGGATCGTGACCCATCCAGCGCACGAAAGCGACGGCGATTCGTCGATGCAAGTTCATGTTTTCCGCCGCGATAGCCAGGAGCATACCGCCCAGGAACAGAAAAGTGGAGCTCTGTTTTGTTTGCGTTGACAAAACAACATGTGTTTGTGGAGATGTTGCATGAAGAAGAGAATAGAACAAGAAGTCAAATGTAGCAACGACTTCGGGGAATAGTTTTGGCATATTTTGGATTATAAACGGCTCATTTTGGTGCTAACTTACCGAAGAATATTCCTTGGTTATGACGGCGCTGGGAATCAGTCCCATCAATGGCCCGAGGACGAGGGGAAGGAGTGCGGTCACGTAGAGGGGTATGAAACCGCTCACCCAGAAACCGCTCATTAAGAGCAGAATATACGCTGCCTTCGACTCCTATATGGAAGTCACAAAGATAAGATAGGCAACACACAGAGTGCTGAGGTGATCTCGCAAAAGAAAAACGTCAAATCGCAAGTGCAGTGGAAATATGCATAAATTACACTAGAAGAGCACTTTTATTTGCCAGTCTTTCAGAAATGGGTCACACAGAGTGACATTTTCATCTCCTAATTTACTAAGTCATTTTTGGCGCTTGATTTATAAGGGCGGCTTCCAAGCTAGTAAAAACCTGAATGAAGAAATCTCGACGGATGAATTGAGCGGTTTCCTGAGTAAGTCGTGTTAGAAACCAGGAATGCCTATCACACTTTATCATTTCAGCTGAAAACCATCCATCGATTGGCAATATTGAATTGGCGCCAACTTGGCCGCAAAGGAGTTTCACGGCTAACAGATATATGGCCTTCGAAACAAAAAGGCGCATAAAATGCTTTACTTTTTTATTTTAAGTACGCTAGTCAAATAAGCTTCACTGTCGATCGTGTGGGAGTGGAGTGGATTGATCTGCCTGGTCGTAGGATGGAACTCGAAGGATTCCGTTCCGTCCAGCAGACATGTGCTAGAACCGTCACGGACATTACCATAATTTACGATGTTGGCCCTCTCTGCTCATTGTTGTGGTATGGCTGGCCGGAATTTATTCTTTTAGCTTCCCCAAATTTGTTATTAACATTGCTCGATTAAAAGTTGCTGGTGATCGTACGGCCATCTGCACGCGATTTAAAGCGGATATTCAGCGCAAAGACAACTGTTCGCGCTCCTTTCTGCAAGTAGTATGGATGGATAAACGCAATGTTCATGAAATTTGCGGTTCCGATAGTGGTCGGAAGAGCGGCGAGCACGTGTATCCCCGGTAGAGTGTTTAATTTAATAGTGACTCAGCACGTTTGAGTTCTAGCCCTATGTCTTCGATCTATGCCTGGAGTCTTGCTGGGTAGTGAAGAGAAATATGCCCATATTGGTGTTTCTACAAACCTTTGGTTTGTCTTTTAAAACTGTATGTCATCGAAAAACTGCATTTATAAAGCCTACACAGTAAAGGATGAAACATGTACGTAGTAAAATACAGACTTTGAAAATGAACCGTGGGGAACTTCTTCATTCGGAGCGCTACTTAGTGGTCGGATATCTAAATAATCTCGATGATGCAATTATTATAAAATTACACAGTAATGTTTCAGATATCATCATAAATGGGCTTATATGCCTTGTTGTTTACGATTTCTTATGAGGCGTTTCCCCAATGAAGGGTTATTTGAAGTTCTCCCATAAGATACCTTCTTATTGGTTAACGTCTATAACTGGATTAGTCGTATTTGAGACGGATTCCAAACACCATTATTCACACTCACACCGAATTTTATCTTCAAAATATAAAGATCGTAGGACAATAACTATTTATGAACAGTATTTTGGGTGCCTACATCCACTCTTCTCAACCAGATTCACGTCCTTATTAAGAGTTAGTTTAAGATACCATTTACGCAAATGCTGGCAGTTGTCCGATGAATACACTAGGTTACCCGGCATGTTCGACGTATTTTAAAAAATAAACAGCAGATAGTCTCAATATCAGACTGCCTAATATCGACGGTGGATTTACTGGGCTTCGGAAGATTCATCTGCAATAGAGTATGCGGAATTCAACTAGGCCTTTTAGAACCATTTGGAACTCCTTATATGTTATAAAGTCTCTTATCTCGGCATCTTTCCCCTTGAATTTGACATTTCTGATTGTTGTTCTGTTTGGTTATTGTAAAGAACTTTATTAGTAACGTCGTGTGATTAACTACAAATCAATTTCTGAATAAATATCAGTAATTATTCTGCCTGCGCAATCTGCCACAACTGCAAATTAACGAGAAAAAGCCAAGGAACCAAGTCTAGGCGAGTAAACAGCATTTCATAGTAAGACCAAAAGCTTTGTGTGACATGCCAAGTAAATTGTGAAAGATGAAAAATGATAAGTCTTTTTTAGAAACTCACCGTTCCGGGATGTAAGATGAGGATTGGCGACAGGATAATGGGGTAAATTATTATAAATATGTAGCGCAGGTAGATGTGGAGGATGGTGAGCCACCGAGGAATTTCGAGGTGAGCCATTTTCTGAACTGAACTGAAATAAAGCCAAAAGTCAGTCCTCCTGCAACCGCTCATAAAAAAGGATGAAACAACTCTACGCGTTTCATGCTCATTAATTTTTATAATTTTGTAATTTTATTTTACGATATTTTGTGCATTTGAGTGCTGTGTGAACCGTTTTTGGAGTGAATAACAATATGGAAAGCAGTTTAATACACTGAGAAAATAGGGCTTGACGGAACCTACTGTATTTCAAATACGTGTTAAGTTACTACGGCTTTGATAGTGGCAACAGAATCTTAATTTCTTGTTTTTGTACTTATAATAACACCAAAGTCAGTGGCTGGTAGTGCGGCACTGGTGTTCGGAGTAGAGAAGTAATGGTAGTAACAGCAATGATATAAATAGGAGTAATCTCAATCATAGTATGCACTAAAATAAGGCAAAAACCGAGTCCTTCTGCCTCTGACTTATGCGCTTTGTGTTCAATAATTTTATAATTTTTTTTATTTTAGGCTTTTCTGGGAATTTGAGCGCTATGTAAACCATATGTGGAGTGAGTACTGATTTAAAAAACATATTGAGAGATTGAGAAAATAAGGCATGACTGAACCTACTTTATTTCCAATACGTGATAGGTTACTATGGCTTTGATAGTGACAACACAATCTTATTTTCTTGGCGCGTGTAGTAGTGATTTTTGTAGTTGCAGTACCACCAAAGTTAGTAGCTGGTAGTACGGCACTGATGTTCAAAGAAGAGAGGTAATGTTTGTAACAGTAATGAGGGTAATAATGCTTCCCTTAGTAATATTAATATTAAGCGCAGCTGCACTTGCGTAACCTGCAGTATCAAGAGTATAAGTAGTGGTGACAACAGTATAAATGGGATTAATCTCTATATTAGTATTAATAGTACATTTAGGTGATGCCGTAAGTGACGAACAGTTTGCTCATATTTTTGAATTCTCGATTATTGGTGAGCAGAGGAGTTTCGTTTGTGTAGAGCTGGAACTGTAGGACTGAAGCTCCCCCATAAAACGTCCAAAAGCCAGAACTACCTACATATAGATGGACAGCGAACCTCCTGCTTCGGAAAATAATTTTACTTAACTTTACATTCCTATCTACTTTACGCTCGACGTTAGATATTCTTTAAACCCCACTGTTTGCTGTAATAAAACCGTTTAATGAAACATAGGCGTCCTAGAAGTCTCAGATGCATAAGTAAAATTCTGACTTCTAAATTGTAAACGTTGCTTATCAAAAAGGGTCAGCAGTTGTTGGATCAGTTAAAGTTACGTTATGTTAAAGCCTAGTGAAAACTCAAATTCCGCAATATTGGCAAAAAGTGTACAGCAGAATTAGTAACATATCGGAAGACGCGGATGCCAATTAAATTATAATAAAGGCTAGAAGTAGTAGCATACTTCAACGACTTAACTTCCATAAGTTAGATTAACAATTCCACAAAAAGTTACTGGCATTGTTTCATTATTAATAAGGAGATTAAGTGCAAGTGCGCACAAATTAAATCCACGGTGGTTCGTCAGATATAGAGCCATGTAATGCTCTCTGCTTAATTACGTTGGGATCAGTAATTTTGAAAACCTGCGGACTTACGCTTATTAAGTACAGTAGCCAAACTCTCAACTGTCTGATCTTCCGGAGAAACCTTTACGTATATTTATACATTGACATGAGGAAACAAATAAGAGGGCTACAATTACAACGCCCACTTAGAATCATTGTCATTCGACGACTCATAGCTACTTTACATGATCTGCGTGCTTCCTAAATCGTATAACAAGCAGGTAAATCGCACCCTTCTGAATTCAACACGTTACGTTCCCTTTTTTAATTGGACAATGCTCACTGGGATGCTAGAGGCCGGTTCTGACGGCACAAAGTCCACATTCAACCAATCCCAAACTATATAAATAAAACGACCCATATATATTGAACTTGTTTTGATTGTGCCACTGACAAACACGGGTGACTATTTGACGGAGTGTTTTTCGTCATTCGAAAGCTGACGACCTTGTAAAGACAGCTCTATCCAAGTGATGAAAACGGAAAAAATGCGTACTGACACCGGTAGGCGCTTAGTGCTTTGGACTTCTTTGTGCAACCCCCAGGAAGAGGGAACAGCTTTTAGTGTGCATTAGAATGTGAACAGATATATCCTGGCGTGATAAAAATAACGTTTATATCTCGTGAAATTGTTCTCAGGCGTGGAAGAACTTATGAAACGTGCTGAGGCGGAGAGGTAATTGACAGGCGACCGTGAGTCGCCAGTGTAAGAAGTGGTTGAGTGTTAACTAGATGGATAAGAACTACCAAGGCAAAACCTGGTTTACAGCACAAAGCGATTGTGTGCAGAAGTCGGACTCGGGCTACTGTATGCAAGATGTCTCCAGTTTCAGAAGTACGCCAGCTGTTTGCACATTGGAAAGCATTCGGAGTGCTAGTTTTAGGCACGGGGATCTCGCGTCATATAGTAGGCGTAAAGCGTGCAGTAACCAGAAGAGGAGAGAGAGAGTTTTGTTAGTTCATTCAGTAGAGTTACGTAGTCTCAGCTTGATTGCATTCAAATGAGGTTAAGCTTGTTGACGTTACGGCGCCGCAACTGCAGTATAGTATAACAAATGTAGAACAGTAAATCTAATCTAGGTCAAACCCATCGACAATATACGGAAGGCAAGTCGGCTGCGCAGTTGTCAATGATCTTTCACTATAGCGGACAGTTTACGCCTGAAGAGGACATCAACCTTCTATTCACAGCCTTAGCTACCGCATTTCAACGGAATATATGGCATATGGCAAATGCTCGTAGTGGCGTAATTTGAAACATTTTTGTCTGATATGTCAAGTGGATAAACACGAGTTTTCGCTAATTCTTCGTCAGGCCAATACAGTTACGTGGATGAATGAAAATACACAAAATTAACAGTGCTGATAGATGTCTTAAGGGCTATTCAGTCATTAGCACGCATCTTCCCCACATCATCTGCATTACGAGGTCGGTGGGTTTTGGTCCTCAGAGCTAGGGGAGGGTCGTAAGAGAGTCTTTGAGTGATGTTGAAAAGGCCTACGCCGATGGATGCTAGTAACGGCTGAGGCAGTGGCTATACAGCTAGCGAATCCAGTGCTATGCTGTTAGAATACGCTGACACAAGCGCTCTCTCTACCGTGGCCAACAGCAACCTCAGGCAATGATGACATGCCGCCTCAAATCCCTAATTGCAGCGATGGGTTCTGTGTACTCAATCCAAGGACATCATTAAAAGACTCTCTTACCCCCCTCCCTCGCTCTGAGGACCAAAACCCGCCGACTTCTTCATGTGAGCGACATGGGAAAGATGAGCGTTAATGACTTAATAGCCCTTAAGACATCTATCAGCACTGTTAATTTTGTATATTTTCATTTCTGCATGTACCTGTATTGGCCTGACGAATAATTACCGAAAACACGTGTTTGCCAACTTGATTTTTCTAGTGTAACATGGGAATATTTGCAGAACTCTAAGAATCGGGATAACTTGGTCTATAAAAAGACTGGGAGTCTACAGTGCGTGACCGGTCTCCTGAAATGTTGGCCAAGATTCTGGAATGCGTTTCCGATTAGGAAGGTTTACTTAAGTGGGGCTGTTATATTGATTGTTGTGCAGCATAAGCCTTTAACATTTCGGACTCGCCCGGATGTCGGCTTTTGAATGCACTTCGTTCAGACCTCCTGCAGAAACCACACCCGGTAAAAAATGACTACTTAATTAGCATGCATTTTTCCTATTGATTTTCGGTGGTCTTTAATCGATGGTAATCTTCATAGCAGTTCCTGGAGAGAATAATAAACTTTTATTCACGCAGGTGACTCCTCCCCGATGGACACATTGTTTAGTTTCGACCTTTAACAAGAGAATATGGACATGGCTTGGACACTAAGGAGCCAAGAAAACCTTGTTCGTAAATTTACTTCTTTGAGCAAATCACCTATTGATACATCCAAATAGGGAATATGGACATGGCTTGGACACTAAGGAGCCAAGAAAACCTTGTTCGTAAATTTACTTCTTTGAGCAAATCACCCATTGATACATCCAAATAGGGAAATATTTTGCTAAAAGTGTGTGACAAATATTAAGGCCATGGTGTGCCAAAACTGTCGAAAGTTTGAGCCAATTTGTGGCATTCAAAATTATACTATATAATGGACAAATAAATTTACAGTAGGTGGGCCAACTCATAAAATTTCAACAGAAATTCTGAAATGCGCTTTTGATTTAAAAATATTAATCAATTACGGTTCTAAAACCAATCAGTCTGCAGTATAGTTCTATCATAATTCAGTAACCTCGCGATGCCGGCTTTTGAAAGGACTTCCTTCCGGCAGAATACAAAAACCATACTCTGTAAAAACGACTTCTTAAGTAACATGAATATTTCTCATTGATTTTAGATACCCCCAAAAGTCCAAATTATATTTCATGCAAAACGTGCATAGGAATATCCATTCTTTTGCTCATTCGGCAGATAGTTACGTCTTCTTCTAATTTTATACTCGGAGGGACATAATTCGGTTTTAAAATAGTTTCTAATTGTGGGACCGTGAAATGGCCGTTCATAAATCGGCATGTCTCTGCCTTTACCAATGTGGCTTTAAAGTTAACAATATGGATCAAATTCACTGCCAAATTTAATGAACCTTATACGGCCCCCCTTTAGTACTGTAGAGCAATGTGTGATTTTCCGTAAGCGGAAAATATATGGCTTGTAGTTCGGAAACCCTGAATGCAAGTGTAATAGCAGGTCGGGTTCAAAATTATTCGGGAATTGGAAAAGTGTTTGAAAACCGAATATTGCCCATTTTTTAAGTATAAGACTGGAAGAAGACGTAATTTTCTACCGAATGAGCAAACGAATGAATATTTGTATGCATGTTTTCCATGAAATATGATTGGACTTTTAAGGGCATCGAAAATCAATAAAAAACTTCATACTTCATAAGTGGCCATTTTGTTACAGAATGTAGTTTTTTCATGAAGCTGGAAGGAAGTTCATTCGAAGCCAGCATCCTGCGGTAACTGAATTATTATAGAATTATGTCTCACGCTGATGCATAAGTTAGCCCACCTACTGTACCTTCCCAGCTACGTCCCCTGAATACGCTTGGTAAGTATTTTCAGCTTTTAGAAATATCCGTCTGATGAGGTCCAGTTTAAAAATGTTCACTTTTAGTTCCTTGTGAGTTTGATAACTAATGTTTACGTCCTCTTCTCAAATTCTGGTGTCAGTGAAAAAACGTTTACATATGTTTCAGGGACATTCAGATACAAACTACATACAATTTGCCAGGTAAAATCGCTCAAACCTTAGAACCAATTTTAAATGCATATTTCCACTAATTCGCTAAATGTAGCTCTAGAAACTCATGTTTGTATCTTCAAACTGGAAAGGAAGCAAAAAGTGATGTTAGAGAATAACAAGGTGTGTTTTTAGACACTTAAGACATCAAAATACAATCGGTGTATCGCCCCCCCCCCTTTGAAGCATCCCATTTATTTTTAAATAACTTATTCTTTGTCCACTCCCATCTACGATAGATCCCATGAAGTCCTGGCTAAGCGTTCTTGAGCATGTTTTCCCGTTATGTTTGACTTCTAGCAAATCCCGTCACACGTACCCTTCTTCGCGAGCATGAACCTACAAAAGGATATAAGTTCATTGCAAAGACCTGTCCGTCAATTCGGATTACTCTGGAAAATACCGAGAATCCTTTATATTGAAAAGTCAGTTTGGCAAACACGTGTATTCGGGAACTCTTTGTCAGTAACAGAGGAATCGAAAATACGCGGATTTCGCAGGGTTCGCTAGTGACTCAGGGGCTATTAACACGCATCGTTTTCACGTCGCCCGTGTGGCGAGGTCGGCGTTTTATGGTCTCATTGGGACAAGGGGAAGGTTGACATAGGCTGTGAGTGATGTTTGGTAAGTCGGACACATTGAACACACATCACAGCCATCAGGAGGTTGAGACGGTGTGCAACCATCATCTGGGGTCGGCGTTGGCCACGGAAAACAGAAAGCCTGTGCCAGTGTCTTCCGACAACATGACACTATATTCGTGAAACATCCCTTATGTGGCACAGCAAAGCATAGCTGTACAGCACTGGGAATAGACAGTTGCCATCGTCGTAATTGCACCTTGGATTTCCTTCTACTGGAAAGATCTTGGCAGTACAGTGTTTCTGGTAGCCACCTAGAAAGCAGGAACCTCGCGGCATTGCGCACCTCCTGGCCGCACGTCTTTGTGCTCTGCACAAAACTGGTGCGCGTCGTGTGTTGCATGCGCAGGTGGGCCATTTAGGTTTGTCAGTTGGGCCAGAGCGCGACTCCAGTCGTCCGGACTCTGTCCTGTCATGTTTGGCCCGTCAGAAAGTCAAAATCGGACGGCACCTTTCTTGCACCCTGCCCGTTTTGCCCATATGCACGTCGATCTTCTTGGTCCGCCGTCGAAATCCCGCGGTTACAACAATTTGATCACTGCGAGTGACCGATTTACGCGATGACCCATCCGATTCGACTCCGATTCCAAACGTCGCTGCAGATACTGTCGCTTGTGCCCTTTTGGAACACTGGATGTCTCCATAACTATTGTTATTCAACGGGACAAACATTCTAAATCTAGACTTTTTAATGCCTTTCCTGACCACCTTGGACGCTCTCCCATACGCACGGCAGCCTATTATTCCCCCACCAACGGTCAAGGTGGGTGTTTCCACCGCCAAATTAGAGCCTATGACAACTCCACTCACTGGAGTTAACATCTCCCTTTGGTCACGCGCGGTATCTGTACAGCGTTCAAACCCGTCTTGAAGTGCTACTTTGTCGAGCCTGCTGACTCCCGGCGACTTTTTCGGACCGTCGAAAGCTTGACCGAGATAAATACTACCGGTTATGGATAACGGTTTGGTAAAGCAAAGGTTTCTCATCGAAACATATGTCTGCGCGTTCCAGCAAGTAAGTTTTACATTGACTCTAACCGGCTAGGATGTTTTTTGCCTTTGTCCGCGTAGGTAATGTTTGTAGAGTACTACAGTGATCCTAGAACGGACTGTTTCGCGGACAAGGACTTCAAAACTTTCCATGGCGATGACACCGAAGTGGTCTCAGTCGTTCGATTGAAGGTGGTTTATACTGACCTTCTTTACCTGTAACTTTGTCTTCTCCACGTACACCTGCTAACCCTGTGCATTCCCCTACTCCCCCCTCCCCCAAAACTCCAACACCAACGCGCAGTGGTCGTTGTGTCCGTTTCCTCGATTCTTACCAACTTGTACATTATGCCTACAGCTTGTCTCATTCACCCCCACGTTGTACATCTGAACTCCTAGGGCGGAGAGTGTTGTAGTGGCATGAAAAGGCGTTTTATTTTGTTGCGCCAAATATTTTAAGTGACTGTGTCAGCGCCTACTAACAACGGTAGAAGATTCTCCCATCAGGCTACAAGAGGTCGGTCCTGTGCGCGCAGAAGTGCCTCTTGCAGGCTCCGCGTCTACTGCGGGCGAGGATCGATTAACTGT
>CACRXP010000012.1:1679065-1792683 GCA_902702965.1 Spirometra erinaceieuropaei
AGTTGCGCGGGTAGCCATTGGCTTTGAAGACCCGTCGGAGGTATTGTAGCTCAGCAATTTTGTCTTCCGGCTCACTGCAGTGCGTTTCGACACGCCGATAGAGCGTCCTTACACAACTGCGTTTGTGGCTGATTGGGTGGTTACTGTTGAAGTTCAGTACTTGCATCGTATTTGTCGCTTTCCTGAACACTTTGGTCTTTGGTCCACCACAATCCTTGCGGCATACGAGGACATCCAGGAAGGCCAGCTGGTTGTTCTCTTCCTCCTCCATCGTAAATTGAATGTCCGCGAAGACGGCGTTGAGATGTTCTTGCGGCTCATTCGACGAGACCCGGCCACACATTTAAATTCGATGAGGCCGAAATTCTCGCAAGAGGTGACAACCGAGTGAGCCGAGAGCTACTGGAATCATGGTTTACTGGCCCCCAGTCCATCAACAAGTGCAACGATCTTCCCATTCAATACAGCGTGCTGAGACTTCGTCTAGGCGGAGTAATTGGCCACGCGGGGAGCGCACTGGTGAACACTCTTCCCAACACCCGGGTCAACGCATCAGATGGTCGAGCCATCATCACGCCAACATCCAACGCACGTGATGAAATTGCGGCAATTATCCACTCGAATGTCGGTCATCAAGCAATGATCACCCCAAGTGTGACAATCCCGGATGAAGGGGGAAGCCGTGAACGTTCATAGGCAGGCGGTAGCATGGCTGCTGCATCCTATAAATACCGCAGCCCCTTGTGCCACAACCACCCGTTTCTGCTATTTTGTCTCTGATGATGGATTCGAGTAGGAATCCGAAACGTCAGGCTAATAAAGCTCTTGTCCCGGCGATCGTGTCTCCTTCTTCTAACTCTCACTGTTGCTGCGCTCGAGTTCGCCTCCGGTCGCACTGACACTGTCTTGCCACCACAACCAGGTGAGTGATGAGCGGATGTGTGCGGTAGATGCATCGTGGCTTTCCCTCACTAGCAACTAACTCACCCATGCTATTGCCAATAGAAGCGAAGAGACGAGTCCCAGGAAGTAGTCTTGAAGAAGGAGACACGATCACCCATGCTATGCCCACTCTGCGGAGCACACAGTGGACGTCGTCGACCGCAATGCACAGATTGCCGAGTATTGTCATGGATACCTGGAATGTTGGCTGGGCGTACACTCAACGAGGAAGATACGTCGTCCAAGTATGTTTGTTTTCACAGCAGTTAATTCACCTCCGGTTCCTCTTCGTATCTCTAGGATGACTACACCTTATCTTTTAGGGGAAAACCTGTTTAAACATTTCCCCGTATGAGCCAAAAAGTATTGACGATCATAATTACTGATTGATGCTCCGATTCAACGAGTTTCGGATGTAAGCAAACGGCCATGTCTTACATTGGTTCATGTTTGCTACTTCCAAAAAACGAATGTACTGACCCGGATGTAACGTCACCTCTGACCTATAGGCGCTAATGCTTTTTTTGAGTTCTTAGTAATTCTGGGTTCTTCTGTTTAATAAGTCCTACCAGACCTTCCCCTTCCCATTAATTTCAAGACAATTACTCCATAAAATCTTAACTTCCTCCAGGCTATATTGGTCTTACGAGTCGGCACCTATGCACAATGATACGAGAACACCTGTCGGCATGACTGAGGAAAGGTGAAGTTAAGGGCTTGCACAGCTCCATCCTCACACATATGGTTGATTCTGGGCATCGTGTGGATCCCAACGAGGCGTTCCGCGTCTACTGCGTATTCATGTCTCTGCGTCCCCGTCCGCTCCTCCCCAAACCTTTGACACGGCTCTTACCAACCCCCGCTGTCACTTACTGCCTCCTCTGTTCCCCCTCTATTCACATACCCAGTTTGTTTGAAAAGACGAACCGTAATCGATTGCTCTTATCTTTTGCATGCTTCGGTTCGCACCTCGTCCCCATATAAATGTACAGGCCCAATGAGAATTTATCGAAAGCACGTGTATGCTCGCCACACACTCTTCTGAACTGCTCAATGGGAATTTTTGCAACTTTAAAAATACGCCTGTGAAGCTTAGGCGCAATGTTCAGCAGGAATTCAACATTAAGCTGAATTCTCGTGATCCATCTTCTCCTTCTACTCGCGCATATACCGGCGCATATTTTTTTCCCTGAAGCTAAATCATAGAGTGGTTTATCCCCTACACGTTTACTTCTGCTAAAGAAGACACAGAAAAAGAGGAGGAGGCGATCTAGTGGATCTAATTATATTTGCACTGACGTTTAGGAAACTCTCCGTTATTTCAGCACAAGCAGTGCACTGAACTCTCTGACGACGGCGGATTCTGTGAAAACACGCACCAAATGGTGCTGGGCATAAACATGATGATCAAACCGACGCGAGAAGCAAAAACAGCTTTTTATATGGCAGTGGTGCAGTTGCGAGCTTTTCATTTTATTAAAAAAAGCAGTTTCAAGCCACGTGATACCCGTCTTGTTTTCCTGCCGCGAGAAGTAATGCGAGCTTTGCGATTGCGCAGTCTAATTTACAGGGGAAGAGACCTACACAGACGTTAAACCGCAACTAACGTCACATCTATAAATTCAGTACTGAAGATATGGCGCAAATTTAACTGAATGCGCTTTCATATTGTTTTCTCAACGCGTCCTAGACATTTCTTCCTTAATATTCGAGATAGCCTGGGCTATGAATACTAGTTTTACTGAGCAAATTAGTCGCTACTCTGCGAAATTCTGCTTTAAGCTAATCCCGCAGTACAGTCCTTTCTGCATAAACCTAACTGCACACAAAACCTACTGATATATCCCATGTGATAACGAGGAATTTTGAAGTGTTAATTTGTGACCACTCCTTTTTCCGACAGTTTAGCCGGTCTTTAATTTATGCTACAGGTCTAGCTACTCTTACTGACGTACAAAGACAACACCAACTAGACGACTGCGTAGCCACCATCTTCAGCTAATCACGTGCCAACCAAATGACGGACTGGCCGGGGTTCGAATCAAGACGAACACAGTATTGGCATCAACCGCATGGTTGTGGAAAACTTTCACGGGGGCAATCGGCTAACCTTTTTCCACGATATTATCTTTGCATTACTTCTGGTTTTCCTGCTCCCAATTCGCAGTAATCCTAATGAAGCAGAGTAGCTGGAATGACGTAGTTTGAAAGGTGCAACTCTTTATTTAATAACGGTCCAGTTACTCAGTTCATTTATTGGAATATAACGGTTTCAAGTCACGTGATACGTGTCTGGTTTTTTTCTGCTAGAGATAGCATATGATCAGTAAATGCACTTACGTTCTATGCACACGACTCGAGGTTTGGAGAAAGATATCTTTCCAAGTACTGCGACTCAGATATTAACGGATGTCAAACCTATATGCAAATTCAAACGAATAAACTTCCCTATTGCATACTTGATGGGTTCTAGAGGTTTCTTCATAAATACCCCAATTACTATTACGCAGGAGTGTTCACTACTAGGCACAAGTGCATAACGATCGCGGCAGGTATGTTCAAATTCAATTGCGCACTCATCATGCATCGGTGGATACCACTTCTATGGGGAACTTAATACCATTCGAAATTCGGACACAATTCATCCCTATTTATTGCATAATAAGTCATTGGCTACGAAATAACTTGATATTTTGGACTTTAGATAAAAGAGGAGAGCCCATCTGTTCTTGTTGCAGTAAATGGTTACCAGAAACATTTAAAGCGCCTTGTTCTTTGTGTGGATTTAACGTGGACACCAATACCTGGCCTGTGAAAATATTTATGCCATATCATAAACCTAGCTCTGCCCTGGAAATCCTTATTCCTTTGCTTTCCACACACCTATGTATTTAGAAGCACGTTTTTATTGAGTCTTATTGTTTTCTGCTCATTGGCCAGGCGATGCGTGTCCCGATTAATGATCTTATCGTTTTCGTATTGATTTTTTGTTCAAATTTAACCTGCTGTGCATCTACTACTCGTTACCCATGTCATGAAGCCTCACCTGTTCGACCGTCTCCAACCACGATATTAAGCATGTGCCTCACAACATGATGGACGCAGGACTGGTGAAATAAGAGTGACTTAGTTGATAGAGGTGGAAGACTTTCGCCGCGTCTGGTGCACTCTCACTCCCCTCACCAACCCTGTTGCAGAGGGAAGACAGAGTCAAGACGACAAGAAGCAGGACAGTGTACAAGAACCAAACGAGGAAACTCGAAATTTTTCATCACAACTATCTCCAGGGCATACCGAAGACGAAGTGGCAGAAGAGAAGCCGGCGTCCTCAGTATCCACGCTATGCTGAGGCGGGTAAAAATAGGACAGAACTGCCACACTGTATAGATGGAATAGGAGAGCCTGCCTAGTCATCTTTTCTAAGGTAAAAGAGACACGGATGTTCGCAGACGAGGAGTACAAAAGAATCACTAGGAGGACACATCCAGGATGTCATTTAAATGCCTGTAATCGCACACAGAGACCTGGAAGTGCTCCGCAGAAAATCCACAGGCATGGTGCACTGCCGCATAAGATGGAGTAGCCATCTTTGAGGCCAATAGAATAGCCGCTGCCAAGGCCAAAAGGTGTATCTGCTAGACTCCGGCGCTGCGTGCAGTGGTGTCCACAATGGCAACGGATGGACTTCGCTGGACAAGTGCAATGCCGACACGAACAACCCGCCTGATATTAAACGGCATACCACCACTCAATTTAAACCCCCCCCCTCACTGCGACCCCTTTTTCTCACCTACACGTACTTGGTCAGATATCTGGGGATCTATCGCCCAGAGACCGGGAACCAGACCTCATGGGGCCAAAATACCCCGTCACACAAGATTCATCTGCCCTCGGAATATTTATATGTCGCACGGGCCTAATCGGCTAAATTTGTACCCCTGACAGTCGAATTCCCCGTAATATCATCACGACAAACTTATCTGCTGTTAGTATGGTATCCCCTTACCCTAAAAAGACAAACATACAGTACGTGACCTACCTGACGACAAAAGCTGACAGGCGAATTTTTGGACGTCCGAATGTTGGGCATTTTGCTTGCTCTTCTAACCTCTTCAAGGAAATATCCTTTTCATATTGACCCAACTGTGAAAGACTCGACGCCTCGGTGGGATTCGAACCCACGACAGTAAGTGGAGGGTTTAGTACAGTCAACGCTCTAACCCCTTGAGCTACGAGGCTCCGTCGGACGAAGCGAGTTTAACTACATTTGGGTCAAGATACCCGCCCAGCCTACTGCAACGTCTGGAATCCACCAAATCTGATACAGTATGTAAGCTGACTGCCCAAGCAAGATTACCCGCTTCGGCCTCGTAGCTCAAGTGGTTAGAGCGTTGGCTGTGCTAAGGCCTCCCCCTTATTGCGTGGGTTCGAATCCCGCCGAGGCGCCGGATTTTTCGCAGTTGGGTCAATATGAATTATTCAAAATCTACCAAAACATCTATGCAATATCCTTTTCTTGTGTAAAAAATATGTCCGCGTAATTTTATTAAGCAAAATACTCATAAATTTAAGCGAAAATGGGCGTCTCGATATACTCGGGTAATTTCTCGTGCTAATACCTGTCTTGGACTTCGATCGCGCATCTGAGCGTGTTTTTCCTTGTAGAGGAGAGTAATTTACCCTCAGAAGTTATACTGCACAGAGCTTTCAGCACTCGAAAATGGATTTTTTGTCAGATGATTGCCGTGGGAATCAGTTTGCTAACACAGGTCATTTTCTGAGAACCAGACGTTTTGACGAATTTTAAAAATCAGATCAGCAAATCTGTGCGATATGGCGCCCTAAGGGACAGTAATAACGCACACAGGCAATCCTTCTTTTAAATGGGCTTCAGTTGTTTCGCTGCTTGGAAATTTATATTTGCTGTCAAAGAACTGGCTATCGTGGAATAGCCATTTTTATTTTTGAGAATCAATAACACTACGCTTCGTGCGATCAAGCTTCTGTACGTACGGAACTTCGAGGTGTAACGAACAAAACATTGTCAATCACAGCACAATATCAGTATATATATGGCTACTCTGCCGTGCATTCATAGCCGTCGTTGACAATTTTTGTTGACATTCACTTTATTCGACGAGGAGTTTCATGCCGGGGTGAGTCTTCCGATGTGACCCAACCATGAAAAGAACGCCTAAAGTAGGTGGGCTAACTCATGAAATGTCAAACGAAATTCCAAAATGCGTTTTCGTTTCGAAAAGATTAATTAAGTAGGGTTGTAAAGCTAGTCAGCTTGCAACATAATTCTATGATATTTCAGATACGCCAAGATGTTGGCTTTCGAATGAACTTCGTTCCGGCTGCATGTAAAAACGACGTTCTGCAAAAAACGACTACTTCAGTAGCATGAATTTCTCTTATTGATTTTTGATACCCCTAAAATTCCAATAATATTTCATGGAAAACATGCATAAAAATATTTACTCTTTTGTTCATACGGTAGAAAATTACGTCTGCTTTCCATTTAATACTCGAACGAAGGGTATAATTCGGTTTTCAAAAGCTTTTTCAATTCCCGAATAATTTTGAACCCGCTGTACCGTTATACCTGTATTCGTTATTTCCAAACTACAAGCCGTATATTTTCCGCGTACGGAAAACCACACATTTCTCTACGGTAATAAAGGGGAACCAAATAGGGTTCATAAAATTTGGCAGGGGATCTGATTCATATTGTTAACTTTACAAACCACGTTTGTAAATGCAGAGACATGGCGATTTATGAACGGCCATTTCACGGTATTTAAAAGTTCCACAATTAGAAACTTTCTGAAACCGAATTATGTCCCTCGTTCGAGTATAAAATTAGTAGAAAACGTGATTTTCTATCGAATGATTGAAAAAATGAATATTTAATGCATGTTTGCCAAGAAATGTAATTGGACTTTTAGGATCATCAAAAATCAATTAGAAAAATTCATGCTAATTATGCAATCATTTTTTACAGAGTGCTGTTTTGCATGCGGCCAAAAAGAAGTTCATTCGAAAGCCGGCATTCTGACGTAACTGAAATATTATAGAATTATGTTGCAGGCTGCTTAGTTTTACAACCCTACTTAATCAATCTCTTGGAAACGAAAACGCATTTCGGAATTTCGGTTGACATTTCATGAGTTAGCCCAACGATTCTAAATACTTACTACTCGGCTTATCTCATTTGAAAAGTTTCAGCAAAAAATAAATAAGGAATCCGTTTTTATGGACAATCGAATGAAAACATTGAAAACCATGAAGTATTCAGTGATATTTCAAGCCCGTCTGAAACTTAGCTTAATCCCGAAAAGGCGAAAAGTGCAAATCTATTTAACAGAAGAAACTTTCTCTCTGTATACACATAGTGCTATAATGTAAAAGACAATGCTCTTCAGAAAATCGAGTTGTACTCGTAAATTTCTTAGGTCGGTGACACCCACCCGTCGTCAGACGGAATGCACAGAGGAGAAAGTGAGATCGCGGACTAGGTCGGTTGGCGCGAGTACACATCGATTTTCCGAAGATCCTTCTCTTTTTCATTATACCACCTCGGAAGGCACACCACGTCATTTATTCAAGAGAATGGTATGTTAACGATTACATCTGTCGATGTTTTCTAGATTTATTAGGCACGGGCCCGCCTTGCGACATGAGCCCGTATGAAGACGTTTTCTCCTATGACGTACCTATCGACGAAATCAGAAAAAATCCTGTTTGCTCTTTTGAGCCGCATCTCAAGCGATTTAAAGAGTAAAGAATACAACGAATCCTCGGGAAACTGCTTTGGTTGTTGGCCTACCACCAAACCTGGAATTACACAAACTCTTAGGAGATATTTAAATATTCACTCTGGGTAAGATGTGGTCTGGTAGCCCCACCTGATGGACACAATACTGTTGCGGTTGGGGTTAAGGGTTAGGTTTAGGGGTTATGGTTAGGGGTTAAGGTTAGGGGTCAGGGTTAAAGGTTGGGGTTTAAGATAAAGGGTTATAGTTAAGGGTTAGGGTTAGGAGTTAGCGCAACTACTTCTCAACCAGTGGAAGTACAACCGCGCACTTCCAGCAGCTTTTATTTCGCATACAGCTACTTGACCTCGTCGCCTGTGCGTCCCCTGCCCCAGCATGTAAAAATCTCTATTGCCACCGGTCCCGTATTAGAGGTGACTGGGGTTTGTTTATTTCGGGTGGGACTACCAAACCACATCCGACCAAACTCTGTTAAAGCACTACTTTTAAACGCTATCCCATTTCTACTGTCATATTTACTTGGTTTTCTGCATGGGCAGGCGCTATGCACATCGAGGACAGTCACATATGCATCATGGATGAGATACTTGGAGAGTACGTAGTCACTGAATCAGGGAAACATGTTCACTAATCTGGCAAACGACAAAGACCGAGGAAGCTTAGGGCTAGTCTATCAGGATCCGAGCGGTCGAGTGGGTATGAAAGTTACAGATCAAACTTATGGCCGAGATTTGAATACTACCTTATGTGAGAAAAACGACTCTAAGAAAAGGACTGCAAAAAAATCTACACAACCAACAAATGAACCCACCAAGCACGATTTCCGGAAATTCTGACGTATTAATCGACAGAAGCTATCAGACGAAGTGCACGACAGATCGGATTCAGAGTGAACGAGAAGAAAACAGGAAACTGGTGTTACAAGTGACGAAAATTAAGATTGCCGGTAGAAGGTTGAGAGCAATGCAAAGCAGACAAAGTGCGGCACAAGGACCTGTCATTGCAAAAAATTGTCGAACACGACTGAAGCCTTGTACATGGACAGCAAGAATATCGGACATCCACAATCCCATATCCAACGCTTAATAAATATTCTTCACATGCGTGAATGGATATCAAAGATCAGGTCAGGTTGCGGGAGAAACCAGCGACATCGGCATGTGATACAGAAAGATCGCAGGCTGTCACGCGAGAATTTGCGAGCTAAAATCGTGAGATTGTTTAAAAGGAATAGGAGAATGGTCTAAGGAAACTCAAAATCGGGAGTCAGGGGAACCCGAAAGGGTCACATTCCGCTCCTGCACTTAAAAGCAAAAACGAACTTTAAAGATTCGTCAGGTGAACTTCACACTGAACGTGGTAAATCATCGCGATGGAAGGAAAAGTGCCCGAGGAGGTTTGGGAGGTCTGTGTTTCGATTAATTTGTTGCGAAATCGAAAGAACAGCTAGAAAGTGCACTATGCAATATCCCAAAAAGTGTCACAATGACTTTATCGCGCGAGGCCTCATTGTTTTCCTCAGATATGAAACGACATCCGCGCATTTGCAAGTCAAATCTGACGTTTATGCTTAGAAAGTGAAATGGTAACAGTCACGAATAGCCTTCTCATCAAATTGTGACCCAAAACTCCGACTGATACCCAATTTCATATTTGAAGTACGCCGCAAGTAATATTATATCAGGAGCAGTCCACAAGCATGATAAATATTTCGCCAACCACGATTTTCGGAAATGGTGAGGCAATAGACGCCAATAGTGATAAACGAGGTGCGAAGTAGTCTGCGTTCGGAGAGCCTGACACAACATATTAGAAAAAATTGGTCAGGGTAAGGCGTCTATACAGTCAAAGCTTGAATCACGAGGGCTACGATGCCCCACGGGGAGTCGGGAATTTAATCACATTTGAGTTATGCTACCCGTACAGCCTACGGCAAAGTAAGGAATTAACCAATTCTGACTCAGTAAGCTGACTCAGTAAGCAGTATTTCTCAAGTAAACATCTTGGAATCCACCAGATGAGTGCCTAGTCCCATTTTAGTAAGCGTTTATGACTGACGTCGAATAATCCACCTCTGCAAGACGACGATATATTCAAGGTTCTCGGTCAGACCCAAAAACCTGAGTGACATCCAAGTTCTTATGTAAAACACATCTAAAAAAGCACTTCATAAGCATAACAAAGAGTTTACCAACCACGATATTCGGAAATGGTGACGCAATGGTCGCCACTAGTGGTTAGCGAGGTGCACAGTAGTCTGCATTCGGAGAACCTGATACAAAGTACCATAAAACACTGGTCAGTGGCTTGAAGTACCCACGAAAACTCAAAAAACAGGACAGTGGAATTCAAAACCTCGAGAGCAATGGAAAGGCTTCAGTACAATCAATGCTCTAACCTCCTGGGCTACGAGGACCCACCGGGAGTCGTAAATTTAATCACATTCGACCTATATTCCCCGCTCAGCCTACTGCAACGTACGGAAATCACTAATTCTCACCAAGCGAGCTTACTACGTTAGCAGTGTTTCTCAAGTACACAATTTAGAATCCACCAAATGACTGCCAAGTTCCCTTTTAGTTAGTATCTTCGAATGATGTCGAGGAATTCGCTTGTGCAAACTGGGAATAAATTTAAGGTTGGCGGTCAGAGCTAATAGGTTATGAGGTTGGAGTGTTAGATCTACTCACGACTCCCACACAATGGCGTGGAAGTGAAGTTTACCAAGGTGGAGGTGCGTTTTTCACATTCGAGCCCATTCATCTGCTCAAAAACTGCCATAAACCAAGTACTTTTCTTATTATGCCGTATGAATTATTTTTGTTTTGCTTAAATGCAAAACTTAGTCTGGAAAACTGAAAAAATTTACATCTGAGCAAAACGATGAATGCAAAGTGCATACAGTGAGTTACCTAACTCATGAAATGTTGGCTGAAATTCTGAAATGCGTTTTCGATTAGGAAGGATTACTTGGTCGCGGTTGTAATACTGACTATCTTGCGGCATACTCTTATAACATTTCGGACTCGACAGGATATCGGCTTTTAAATGAACTTCTTTTCAATCTCCTGTAGAAAGCACCTTCGGTAAAAAATGACTGCTTAAGTAGCATGCATTTTTCCCATTGATTTTCGATGGTCTTGCAAATTCAAAGATATTTTATACAACCCATAAATAAAAATACGCTTTCTTTTAGTCAGTCAATAGAAATTCAGCTGTTCTTTATATTTTATACTCTAAGAAGGAGTATAATTAGGTTTTAACAAAGTTTTCTGGTTGCAGAATAATTTGGAGCCTGATCATTCGTTGCATTAGCGCTTAGTAATTTCAGTCTGCAAGGTGCATGCGTTCCGCGTAAAGAAAATCACATATTTTTCTATGCCATTAAAGAGATATCATACAGAGTCCATAAAATTTTGTAATGTATGCGGACCATGTTGTTCATTTCATGAAAAGCAGTCGTAAACGTCCAGGTACGATGCTATGTGAATTGACATTTCGCGGTCTTAAAAAATCTCATAATTATAAACTTTTTTAAAACCTAATTATACTCCTTCCTTAAGCATAAAATATAAAAAAGAGGTGATTCTCTATTGATTGACTAAAAGAATGCATATTTTTCTTTATGGCTTCTATAAAATATCTTTGAATTTGCAAGACCATCGAAAATCAATGGGAAAAATGCATGCTATTTAATTAGTCATTTTGTACCGAATGCGCTTCCTACAGGAGATTGAAAAGAAGTGCATTTAAAAGCCGACATCCTGCCGAGTCCGAAACGTTATGAGAGTATGCCGGAAGGTAATCAGTATTACAACCGTGACCAAGTAATCCTTCCTAATCGAAAACGCATTTTAGAATTTCAGCCAACATTTCATGAGATAGGTCACGCACTGTAGTTGCACAAGCGCAGGAGAATTTGGACGTCTGCTTTGCTTATGGCTCTGACAAGGCCCTCCACAATGCATTTCATAAAACTGAAACCATCGTCCAGTGTTAGTTCAGTAATCAGTCGACGGGACAGTTTGGAGGTGGCGTGCCAGCGTCCCGATGTCAGTGTATATGGTGTTGTGGCAACGGAAGATAGCTTACATACTGGAGGTTGGGAAGCCAAATGTTGACCGAAAATCTGATGCACAACTAATGTTATGTGTATAATAGTATTTTGGGAGATGTATTGCAGCAAAAAGCCCCATACACATCAACAAATGTGGGCCCGATCACGGAAATCCTTATGAACTACGGGACAAAAGTGGACAAGCATGTTCCCGTAGGAGGGGACAGGGAGTTAATGAGCGGGGGGATAAATCAGAATGGCTAAAAATCCAACACCACTGGAATTACCGGCACTTCGTTTCGAACCCCAGGTTGCTGCTCAGTTGCGGCACTTTCTTCCGTAATTGCATATAAGTTTGAACATGGAATGTTGACTCCCCCGTACTGAGGCTGTCCCCGTGTCCCAAATTTGACCTGATTATTAGTTCTCGTAAGCTTAATCCTTACTAGGCAGGAATTCAGCACAAGGCTACTTGCAATATGTACTGTTCACATTGTCGTGTCCTACCCTGGATAAATATCATACATATGCGTGTATGGCGATCTTTGCCCCTAAGAAGGCCTTGCGGTAGTTGCGTTGTACTAAAATAGGGAATAGGTGGGACTCCGGAAAGCTCTATCTTGCGGACCTAAAACAACTGCTAACATGCGGGGTGTGGTGATATGTCCACGTTCAGTCCCATGTCCCGATAGATCGGATCCGAGTCGCACAGCCAACCCATGTTTGTTGTTCTTTCAAATCATGTTAACAGGTTTCATGTGGACCAGGCGGTGTATTGGTACGCCTAGGTGCGGGTTTGCGTCTTGCTTGACGCCTCTCCCACCTCCGGTTTCTTTAACTTAGCCATGACACTGGGTCGAGGTAGAGGAGGAGAGGGAGTGTGTGGTTGATGCTGCGCAAGTCTACCAGCACCACAACCTAGCTCACGAGCAAATAACCGTAGCAGCCATCGCCCTGGTTTGGAGCACACAGTGGATATAGTCGAGATCGGCGGTCAGATAGTCAAACGGCGATCAGATGTCAGGCAAGATTGCTGTTTGAATGGCCAGACAACAATGACGTAGAGAAACTCAAAATCGGGAGTCAGGGGAACCCGAACGAGGCACATACGGTTGCTACACTGAATGAAAATATGGGCATTGAAGTATGGATAACTGAGATTTACGTGGGAAGTAATTCTGAAGTAAGGAAGCACTTCAGAATACTTGAAGGGAGGTCTGAGTTTCGACTAACTGGTCGTTGAAACGGAGGCAAGCTCGAGAATCCACCAGACGATATTTACGTATGCGCCAAATTAACTACGTGGAGCGAGGTCAGATGTAAGAAACTGCACCGCAAGACACCGTCCCTGCTTCCACTCAGCTGAGAAGCTCACGGTGAACATAGTCGAAATCGACGGTCATATGGTCAGATGTCGATCAGATATCGGGTTAGATTAATGGAAAAATGAAAGATATCGTAATAAATTTTACGAAACTCACGAAAATCCGAACGGGCAACGTTCCGTTCATGCACGTTGACACAAAATTATCAATAGAGGTTAGATAACTGAACTTCACATGGAACAGGGTTGATTATCGTGATGTAAGGAAGCATATTAGAATGAATTTGGGAGGTTTGACGTCTGGTTAGGTGGTCGATAAATTGCAGGAACAGCTAAGGGATCCACCAGGCAATACTTTCAGAAGTGCCATAAAAACTTTGTCGTGCGAAGCATCTTTGTTATTGCACAATCACAGGTAACATCCTAGGAAAATGATTAATTCGATGAATGCAGACATCTACGCAACTAAACAGTTGGATGTCTGCCTTCACATGTCTACGACACCTCTCTCCACATTTCATTAGGTGCGGCTGAATCCACCACAGAATTGTAGTTTAGAATGCTGTAAACGAGAAAGCATAGCGCCAGTGTGCTGAACTGCAAACAGTCACTGG
This sequence comes from Spirometra erinaceieuropaei, assembly GCA_902702965.1. NCBI lineage: Eukaryota > Metazoa > Platyhelminthes > Cestoda > Diphyllobothriidea > Diphyllobothriidae > Spirometra > Spirometra erinaceieuropaei. The sequence goes on from CACRXP010000012.1 coordinate 1,692,782, forward strand.
TCACTCCGTGAACTATAGTAAAGAGGTGGCCAGAGAGCAAAGCCGCTTACTTCCTAATTTTGATCCAAAAGCCTGACTGACAGCAGATTTCAGATGTGAAATACGTCCAAAAAACACTCCCCAGACATAACAACTATTCCACCAACCTCTATATTCGGTAATGATGAAGCAATGGTCGCCAAAAGTGGACAGTATGGTGCGCAGTAGTTTACGTTCGGTGATCCTGACACACAATACCAGAATAAACTGGTAGGTGGCTTGTAGTACCTCTTCAAATTCAATTGGAAACGGAAGGCGCCGCGCTTGGTTCGTCCATGGGACGTGACTATGACCGTGTCACGGAGGGCTAAATGCTGGCTTCAAAATATATTAGGAAAATAAAACACTTTGGGAAGAAGTGATAATAAAATTTCCTATTCCATTAACATTAATCCCTTCCTACTCCTGTAAGTGATCTTATCAACTGGTGACGAATGTGACTTCCCTAATTCTGAAATTGCTCGGCCAGTCGGCTCCGCACTTTGTAAGCGCATAGTAAATAGGTGCGCTTAAGTAGAATCTTACGAGTCTAGTACAAGCGGTTGAGCCTAGTACTATCTGCATTCAGGCAGCGCAAATAACAATAAATTTTATTACCGCAACTCTGCAACATTTGCTATACTTGCTGGAATCCCCCAAAAGCAAGGTCGGCATCAACGCATTTTAGTGAAATAAAGTTGGGGACCTGCCTGCATTAATTGGATTTCATCTGACGTTAATTTTACCAGCTTTACATGTCACTGTTGTGTTTGTGTTAGCCGACTCGCATGGGTCGATGCGAATAACCTTCCTAATGGTAGATTAGTTCTGCATGTCCTCCATGGTGTAAGTAACCTTGAGAAATTTGTTCGGTCCTGAACTAACGTGCAGATTGCGTCTAGAGACCTCACAGTCGTGACAGGTGCAACGGGCGAGTTCTGGCATGCAATTAGGAATAATCGTTTATAGTTCTCCCTGAAGAAGTACGCCAGTTTCGTTGGTATGAAGAAGCCGTCCAAATGCGGTTAGCAAAAGACGTTTATTACCAGTAAACTCTAGGCAATGTCTGAAATATCATGTTTAGTTGATGACCTGGGTGGTCTCAAGACCGAAAACAGATCCAAAGGCTTCATCTCCCCCTCACAAAAGGAAAAAAACAAACGTTTACACATTTTGGGAAACAAAGATTGCTCAAAATCGTTTTATTTTGCATCAATCTTTTTTGCTTTGTGCGAATATTTGCCAAAACTGATGACAAACGTGAGGTTCTTAGATGGCATTAGCTATTGCTCCTCAACCGTGTTGTAACTATACGCCTTTAGTAGGATAAAGTGCAGTTTTGATTAGCGTGTCCAGTGCATGCTATTACGAGTTGAAGAATCTGGCCAGGTGGCAGTTTGCAAATGACATCAAGTGCGAGAAAACAGTAGGCAATGTCCGGAAAAGTCTGTTCAGATGGACGACCTGGATGGTCTCAAAACTGAAGAGAGGTCTAAGGGCTTTGTAGTCCCTCCGATAAAAGGAGAAAAGCAGAAGCTGGCATAATTGAGAAAAATAAAGCGTCACAAATTGTGTCCTGTTTTGCATCAATTTCGTACAATCCGATGACAAATGTGAAAGCTAAATGTTTGATTGGTGGAATTTGTCGCGTATATCAGTCCGGGAATGAGGTTCCCCAGAAAAAATCCTACGTTTTAGCAAATTTGCTAGGATTCACAAGCAGCAATGGCGGTGTCTGAGCATTTCAGTGGAAAACAGTTTCATGTGCACAGGTGTCCATGACAAAAAAAGAGGTGAAACACAGACACGACCACACAGAGCGTACATCATTACGATGACGGATACAGGAGTTTGACACTGAGTTCGGAGATTACCCTAATTTGCGATTGTCTCTGATGACGGGTTCGAGTGGAAATCCGAAGTGTCAGGCCAAACATTTATTGTCTCAGTGATCGCATCTTAGACTTCTGAATTCCAAATTGTCGGCCTGCAACTACTTGCGGACAGGCAACGGTTGACGGTTTGCGTCAGAGCAATCCCCGAGGACTCAATGTACATCGATTACGGTATTCTCTGTTACATTCGGTCAATTCAGTTATGTTACCCATCCAGCCTACTACAAGGCATGGAATCCATTAATGCTGACTTAGAAAGCTAATTCAGTAAGTTGACTGAGTAAGCTGACTCAGTCAGCAGTATTCCCCAAGGAAACAATCTAGAATCCACCAAACGACTGCTAAGTCCCCTTTTAGTGAGTGTCTTCGACTGGTGTCGAGTAATTCGCTTGTGCAAGCTAGAAATAAATTCAAGTTTATCGGTCAGAGCTCATAAGTTATGAGGTTAGAGTGTTAGATCTACTCACGACTCCCACACAGTAGCGTGGAAGTGAAGTTTGCCAAGGTGGAGGTGCGTTTTTCACATTCGAGCCAAATCATCTGCTCAAAAACTGCCATAATCCAAGTAATTTTCTTATTATGCCGTATAAATTATCTTTGTTTTGCTTAAGTGCAAAACTCTGTCTGGAAAACTGAAAAAATTTACATCTGAGGAAAACGATGATTGCAAAGTGCGTAGTTGCCCAAACGCAGGCGAAATTGGACGTCTGCTTTGCATATGAATATGACAAGGCCTTCCACAATTAATTTCGTAAGAGTGAAACCATAGTCGAGTGTTAGTTGAATAATCCGGTGACGAAACAGTTGGAAGTTGGTGTGTTAGGATCCGACGTCAGCGTATAGGATGAGGCGTGGCTTGTGAACAGGCTCTACACTTTTGCAAGTTAGAAAGCGAAGTTTTGTCCGCAAATGTGGTGTTTGTCTAATTTTGTGTTAAATAAGTCTCTGGTATGTGTATTTCAGGCAAATCCCCGAAGACCGACAAATGTCGTCCCGTTCACGATTTCGCAGTAATCCACACGGATGAATCGACAGAAGTGATTAAGGAAGTGCTACGAGGAGGAAATACGGAGTGAATTTTGGTATGGGTGGGCGTGTGATCAAACAGAGCGGCTAAAAATCAACAGAAATTGCGATTGTCGACGCTTCGGTTTAAACCCGAAATATCTGTTCATTTGCGGCACACTGTTTCGTAGATGTAAGTTTTGGACATGGGATCTGGACTCCATTCCCCCTGCCGAGGTTGGTCTCGAGCTAAATTGCAGAGGTTAACTTTTCCCGTATCCCTAATCCTCGTAATCCTAAACCTGACCAGGCTGCAATTCAGCACAAGACTGCTCACAATTTGAGGGTGTCCACATCCTCTTTCAGGTACCTCGGCGTTACTTTGTCCTCAAACCTTTCATTTTCCCTCCACATTGAGTCCCTATTTACTAACGTTCGTAAACCTCTTTATTACATACGTCGTTTACGTTCCTACAACACACCTCAACCCTTAGTCTGGCGATTCATCGATGCCTGCCCTCTTCCTCTTATCCCATACTGCTCTCGAGTCATTCTTACTGGTTTGCTTGAAAAGGATTTTTAAATTTTGAAACGAGTCCTCCGCATGCTCTCTTCTGCTGCTGGTGTGTCTTATCTTTTTTATTTGATACTATCTTATGACGGCATTTCAATGCGGTCAGGCAATTTTCTGGTCGGATTATAGATGACGTTGCCCATCCCTTGCATTCTGATCTTATTTCTGCGAAGTCTTCCCGCCCCATAGGCCGCAACGTCCGACTTATGTCATGTCGCACATCGGCTTATCGAGCTTCTGTATTGCCATTCCTACCGCGCTATCTTACGTGCGAAGAGATAGAAATGCAGAAGCTAAGACTTGAACTAACCTTATAATAATCGTTTCTTTGTGTTAAACTTTGTCTCTTGAATAATCTGTTAACTTATTAACTGCCCATAGTGCATGGAGCAAATTTTTTTGCTGAAACTGTCGAACTTATGATTTCAAAATAAAGCGACTTCCTCTCTCTCTCTCTCTCATTCACCTGTCCTACATATGTTTAACATATGCGTGCATGACGATCTTTGCCGGTATCGGAGTGCGGAAGGCGTTGTCGGGAATGCGTACCCACAAATTATGGAGTGTGGTGGCGTGCGTATTCATAGGTTCTCGTCGTAGCAGTTCGAATTCGAGCCGCACACCCCACCCATATTTGTTACTGTTTGAAATCCTGTTAACTTTTTTGCTTCAGACCAGGGGTTGTGGTGGTAGGTCTAGGTGCTGGTTTGCGCCGTGCTTGCCAACTCTCCCACCTCCGGTTTCTTTGACTTAGTCATAGCACTGGGTCGAGGAGTGGGACGGGGAGAGTGTTGTTGATGCTGCGCAGGTCTGCTAGCACTACAACCTAGCTCACGAGCAAATAATCGTAGCAGTCATCGCCCTGCCAAATGGCGATCAGATATCAAGCTAATTTGCTGGAGAAACCATGGAATTCGACAAGAAAACAAGCCACCTGCAGCCTCTGACACCTGCAGCCTTCTCGACGTGATCATGAAGCTGGATCGAGGTGGGAATGCGTACCCACAAATTATGGAGTGTGGTGGTGTGCGTAGTCACAGGCTCTCGACACACCAGTTCGAATACGAGCTGCACCGCCCCCCCCCCATATTTGTTCACTTTTGAAATCATGTCACATTGTTTGCTGCAGACCAGGGGTTGTGGCGGTATGCCTGGATGCGGGTTTGAGCCATGACAGTCACCTGCAGCCTCTGACACCTCGGGCCCTCTTGACTTGGTCATGGCACTGGGTCGAGGTGGTGGAGGAGGGGGAGGGTGAGGGAAGGTGGTAGATGCTGTGAAAGTCTGCTATCATTATAAACTAGCGCGCCGCAAGTCACTGTCCCTGTTCTCACCCTGCTGATCAGCTCACGGAGAACATCATCGAAATCGACGGTCAAATGGTCAAATGGAAATCAGACATCAGATTAGATTAAGGGAAAAACGAGGAACATCGTAATGAATTTTACGAAAATCAGGTAAACCCGAACGGGTAACGTTCCGTTCCTACACTTTGACACAAAATTATCAATAAAGGTTAGATAACTGAACTTCACATGGAACAGGGTTGAATATCGTGATGTAAGGAAGCATGTTAGAATGACTTTGGGAGGTTTGACGTCTGGTTAGGTGGTCGCTAAAACACAGGAACAGCTAGGGAATTCCCAAGATAATACTTCCAGAAGTGTCATACTAACTTCGTCATGCGAAGCATCTTTGTTATGCTCTGATGCAAAACACCTATTGCACACTCACAGGTAACATCCTAGGAAAATGACTAATTCGATGAATGCAGACATCTACGCAACTAAACAGTTGGGTGTCTGCCTTCACATGTCTACGACACTTCTCTCCACATTTCATTTGGTGAGGCTGAATCCACCACAGAAGAGTAGTTTGGAAGGCCGTGGATGAGAAAGCATAGCGCAGATGTGTTTAACTGCGAGCAGTCACCGGTTGCTCTGTTAACTGTAATTAAGTGGTGATCACAGTAAAAAGCCGTGTACTTCTGGAATTTTGACTCAAACCCTGACTGATATCTAATGTAAAATATAGAAGGCTTCCCAAAAAATATTCAGTCCAGAGCACTCTACAGGCGCAACAAGTATTCCATCAACCACGATATTCGGAAACAGGGTCAGATGTGGTTATGCAGCCCCACCTGAAGTAAAAAAACCGTAGTCACCTCTAATACGGGACCGGTGGTAATAGGGTTTTGTACAGGTGGGGCCGGGGAACGCAAAGGCGACGAGGTCAAGTAGTTGTATGCAAAAGAAAAGCTGCTGGGAATACAAGGTTGTATTTTGAGTGGTTGAGAAATAGTTGCTCTAACCCCTAACCTTAACCCTAACCGCTAACTCCAACGGCAACAGCCTTATTGGGGCTGCATAACCACATCTTATCGGAATTGGTGAAGCAATGGTCGCCAAAGGTGATCAACGAGGTGCCCAGTGGTCTGTGTTCGGAGAACCTGGCACAAGATACCGGAAAACATTGGACAGTAGCTTTAAATTCCCATTCAAAGTCGAAAGAAGGCCAGAAAAGGCCAATTGTGATACAACCGGGGACGCAAGTAGGATCGTATAAAGAAGGGCGAGTGCCTAGCAGCTTTTCGCAAAAATTTCTGGTATCCACCAGATGCAAGCACGACGTCGGAGCATTTCATTGAAACATAGTTGCTCATCTGCTTTCATTTATTGGATTTCACCTGATGTTAATTTTCCCATCTGTATCTTCCAGTGTTGTGCTTATGTTAGCCGATTGGCATAGGTTGACACGCGTAATCTTCGTGATGGGAGATTAGTTCTGCATCTCCCCGATGGTGAAAGTAACCTTGAGAAATTTGTTCGGTTCTGAAGAAACGTGCAGATTGCGTCTAGAGACCTCACAGTCGTGAAAGGTGCAAGGGGCGAGTTCTGACATGCAGTCAGGAATACTCGTTATCGTTCTTCCCGGAGAAGTACGCCAGCTTTGTCGGTATGCAACAGCCGACCAAAAACGCGATTTGCAATAGACGTTTATTACCAGCAAACTCTAGGCAATGTTTGAGAAAAGCCTGTTTAGCTGACGGTCTGAGTGGTCTCAAAACTGAAATGAGATCTAAAGGCTTCATCTGCCTCTCACAAAAGGACGAAAAACAAACGTCTACATATTTAAGGAAACTAAGGCGGCTCAAAATTCATTCTATTTTGCACCAATCTCTATCGTTTTGCGCGAATATTTGCAAAAACGGATGGCAAACGTGAGATTCTTAGATGACATTAGTTATTGCTCCTCAACCGCGTTGTATGTATACCCCTTTAATGGAATAAAGTAAAGTTTTGATCATCGTGTCCGGTACACGCTATTACGGGTAGCGCATTATGCATGCTAATAGTGTTTGTTACCAGAATATTCTTCTTTGACAAATCTTGCTGGAATCCAAGAGCATCACGGATGATTTGAGCGCATGTCGGTGAAGCACAGCTGCAGCGCGGCCCATCGCCAATGTAAGTCGGGACCTGCATACCGGTCAGCAGATCCACTCTAATGCCGGTTCGGTCAACGCGGCTTTATATGTCCTTCTTTGTGCTACGAACAACGAAAGGAATGCTCATTGTTGTACTTACAGTGAGTGACCGATCTCATTAAATTTTGACTGGAATTCTGAAGTACGTTTTCGATTAGGAAGGAGTACTTGGACGTGGTTGTAATACTTATTATCCTACGGCATAATCTTATAACATGTCGGACTCGGCAGGATGTTAGCTTTTGAATGCACTGTTTTTCAATCTCCTGTGAAAACCGTACTCGGTAAAAAATGATTACTTAAATAGCATCCATTTTTCCCATGGATTTTCGATGGTCTTACAAATTCAAATATATCTTATAGAATCCATTTACAAAAGTATGCTTTCTTTCAGTCACTTAATAGAGAATCACGTCTTCTTTATATTTTATACTCAAGTAAGGTATAATAATTAGGGTTTAGAAAAGTTTTCTAATTGCCGAATACTTTGGAGCCTGATCATTAGTTGCATTAGCGGTTAGTGATTTAGCCTACTAGGTGCATGCGTTCCGCGCAAAGAAAATAACACATTTTTCTATGCTATTATCAAAGAGACCATACAGAGTCCATAACACTTTACAGTGGATGCGAACTATGTTGTGCATTTCATGAGGAGCTGTGGTAAGCGGCCAGGTACGATGCTATGTGAATAGACATTGCGGTCTTAAAAAATCTTATAATTAGAAACTTTTTAAAAACCTCTTTATACTCTTTCCTTGAGTATAAAATTTAAAGAAGACGTGATTCTCTATTAACTGACTGAAAGAAAGCATATTTTTTTCGTAGTTTCTATAAAATATATTTGAATTTGTAAGACCATCGAAAATCAATGGGAAAAATGCATGCTATTTAAGTAGTCATTTTTTACCGAGTACGGTTTACACAGGAGATTGCAAAGCAGTGTATTCAAAAGCTGACATCTTGCCAGGTCCGAAATATTATAGGATTGTGTTGCAAGAACTACTACAACCGCGCCAAAGTAAACCTTCCAAATCGAAAACGCACTTCAGAATTTCAGTCAACATTTTATGAGATCGGTCACGCACTGTAAGTTAGTATAAGGCACAGTACGACTTGCAGAATTTTCCGAATGGCAAGTGAGTTATGGATGTCCTTGAGTAATTACCTTTTTAACTGCGAGTAAGTGTCGTTCGTCTAGCCGTTTAGTCTTAGGATGAAACACGGCGTTGAGCATTAACTCGGAGCTCTTGTTGCCGACAGTCGGTCTGGTTCAAGGCCCGTTGCATCAAGGTCATTCATCTTCTCAGTGAGCGGTTCCAAACGCGCTGACTTGCATCCAATCGAGCGAATTCAACCCGGAAAAACATATGTCCACACAGTCGCAGTTGCTCATGCGCTATTTGAACACACCACTCCCCTGCAGCTACCAACATGAGCAACTTGAATACCACCCCTCGGCAAATGCAAAACACACCCACTGGACACCACTTGAGCTTGCCCACAAACCTACAAAAGAAGGTGCCACCACCTCCTCAAGGACTCCCACGCATGAATGAAGCAGTCGACGCTACTCCTGACTTCGCCAGCAGCCATTGCCGCCTGAGAGGGCAACTCAGGGTTCCGTGCACAATGAATCCCTCAATATGGTGACTTCTGTCTTCTCCACGTAGTAGATGGGGATTTCGCCTAGTGATTGTAGCGCTCTGAGTATACACTTTCACCGCTTAACCGCTACACCATCACAAAAGTGACAGAGATTAAAAACAAAATGCAAGGAACGAGTTTTGTCCTGTGAACAGGAATACTCGTGTACCGCGTCCCTGTCTCTAGTGCTATTAATGATCGCAGCGCACGTAACCAGAGCTCATACCCCGGCTGACGGGACGTAAAACTCACTTACTGCGAAGACCAAGACCTAACCCTGGTGTAATGCTAGAGCGTTCATCTCACTGTCAAAGCGAGTGAGTGCTCCAAGTTGGGGGTCTCTCCGTGCGGTAGAGCAATTTAAGGTCCCAGGGTACTTCCGAACGGTTGATGTAGTCTTGTTGTGTGGGAAGCAACGTACTACAAGCTGTATACTCCTGGCGCAGGGTAAACCATGTACTTGTTTATGTTATTAGGAAGAAAACATAAAGGGGTCACAAAGTTCTCTAATAGACGCGGACCACTTTGTCCACGTTATAAGTAGCATTAATAAATGTGCCAATGCTATTCTGTTCCACTGGCCCCTTCACTGCATTAAAAGATCGTATAATTAGAAACATTTTAAAACCGAAAAATGCTGTTCCTTCAAGTATAAAAGTTGAAGGAGACATCATGTGTTATTAAATGAGTGAAAGAAATAATCCTGAAGAAGAAGAGACGATCGTCGAGACAAGAGCTTTATTGGCCCGACGTTTCGGATTCCTGCTCGAATCCATCATCAGAGACAAAAGGAGATAAGGGTGGTTCATGCATATGCGGCTGAAGTATTTATAGGATGCAGTAGCCATGCTACCGCATACCTATGAATATTAACGGCTCCCTCCCCTTCATCAAGGATCGTTGCATGTGGCGTGATGGCCCACATTCGCATCGTCAATTGCTGCCATTTCATCACGTGCGTTGGATGTTGGTGTGATGATTGCTCGACCATCTGACGCGCTGACCCGGGTGTTTGGAAGGGTGTTCATCAGGGCGCTCCCCGCGTGGCCAATTACTCTGCCTAAACGAAGTCTTAGCACGGAGTATTGAATGGGAAGATCACTGCACTTGTTAATAGACTGGGGGGGGGGGCAGTAAACTATGACTCAAGCAGCTCCCGGCTCACGCGGTCGTCACCTCTTGCGAGAATTTCGGCCTCGTCAAATTTGAATGTGTGGCCGGATCTCGTCGAATGAGCCGCAACTTCAGAACTAGCGTCATTTCTCCGCACCGCTGCAGCGTGTTCGGCCATTCGCGTTTGGAGTTGTCTTCCGGTTTCTCCGACGTAGTTGCTTTGTCCGCAACTGCGCTAGATCCGATAAACGACTCCAGACGTTTCTTGCCGTGGCAGTGGGCCTTTCGGTTTCATTAACTGACGCCTGATTGTAGCCTCCGGTCTGTGTGCAACTCCAACCCCAAGTGGTGCGAGAAGGCGGTCAACAGCTTCCGAAACGTTCTTGACATATGGAAGCGCTCGCCAAACTTTGGTGTCCGTGCGGTTAGGCCTTTCGTCCCTTTTGCGTATGCACCGGTTGACGAAGTTGCTCGGGTAGCTATTGGCTTTGAAGACCCGTCGGAGGTATTGTAGTTCGACAATCTTGTCTTCTGGCTCACTGCAGTGTGTTTCGACACGCCGATAGAGCGTCCTTACACAACTGCGTTTGTGACTGATTGGGTGGTTGCTGTTGAAGTTCAGTACTTGCATCGTGTTTGTCGCTTTCCTGAACACTTTGGTCTATAGTCCACCACAATCCTTGCGACATACGAGGACATCGAGGAAGGCCAGCTTGTTGTCCTCTTCCTCCTCCATCGTAAATTGCATGTCCGGGAAGACCGCATTCAGACGTTCCTTGAATATCAGCAGTTGATCCCGGTCGATAACGACGAAGGTATCATCCACATACCGGGCCCAGAACTTCGGTCTATGGTGTTGGAAGACCAGCGAGTCTTACCGTCGGCGATGTACCCCGAAATGGGCGAACCCATTGGTGTGCCCTTCATCTGTTCGTAAATTGTCCCGTCGAACTTGAAGTACTCCCTGAGACAGAACTTCAGGAGCTGAAGGACTTGGGCGCGTCCAAGACGATTCTCCGTTTCATCGTATTTTCTTTGTAGAAGCAGCTCGATTGTCTCGATCGCCAGGTCCTGGGGAATAGAAGTAAAAAGGGATGTAACATTAAAAGATACCATGACCTCATTTGGATGGAGGCTTACCCCTTTGAGTTTTTCCAGGAATTGTGCTGTCGAAGAGACCGTGGTGTCTGACTCAGCGGTCAGGAACTTGAGACCCCGGAACAGCCACTTAGCCAGTCCGTACGTTGGAGTACCTTTGAGCGACACGATGGGTCGGAGAGGAGCGCCGTCTTTGTGCACCTTAGGGAGGCCACTGAATCGGGCCAAAGCCGTATCTTGGGGTCTCGCCATGCGTCTGTCGGTCGGTGTTATTGCACCCGAGTTCTCCAAGGCCAACAACGTAGCATTAATTTCCCGTGTCAGCGCTTTTACAGGGTTCGTTGCACATGCGACATAGAACTGCCGGTCTCCCAGTAAACCTTTGGCTTTTTGAACGTAGTCTGACCTGTCCAGCACAACCGTGGAGCGTCTCTTGTCCGCTGGCACGGTGACCAAGTCTTTGTTGGCCTTGCGTTATCTACTTGCATCACGTTCGACCTTGGAAAGCACTTCCCGCGGCCTGTGGGCCATCAGGAGAGACGACACTTGGTGTCGGATGAGGCTCTTAGTCTCCTCCGTTGCCTCCGCCTGACTAAAGATTGATTCCACTGCTGCAATTATGTTAACAGTTTTGGCGTCAGTCGTGTTGAATGAAGCTTCGTGCCTTAAAACCTGCATCTGATCCTTGGTCAGCTCCTTTGACGACAGGTTGTGCACCAATTTGTCCTTTCTGGGCGACGTTGGATTTGGCAGCTTTCGGAATTTGTTCTCCAGTGCTGCGTCGCGTATCATTCTCTGTTCGCGGGCTTGTTCAGCTATCCTCTGCAGGAGCAGATTTGTACCGATCTCGCCCATGAACTCACAGCATCTGGTCTTTTCTTGGTCAATCTTTTGACGGTACTTGCGAAGTCTCGCGTGACAGTCTTGGAGGAGCACTCGAATCATCCTTCTGCCATGTTGAAATACTGCTCGTCTCGCCAAATCTGTGTTAACCGGATGCTTGTATGAAGCACATTTCGGCAACACATTATTGTCGAGACACCTATGCAGAAACCGGATCTGCGAATACGTGGAGGCCTTCCGAAGGGCGAAGGTTTCCCATCGCCGGGCCGATCGGAGCGCATCGCGCCCAAATACAGTACCTGTGCTAACTCATGAAATGTCATGAATTAACACAGGTTAACGACTTAAACGCAGAATCGGTAAACACTACGGCTCCCAAAGTCTGATAGCGGAAAATAAAAGATGTGTCAAAGAAATAAAGCAAAGTTTGGTTAAGAAAATATTATTTAATGAGATAAAAATTAATAATTTTCGACAAAAGTCACATTTTCGAGAAACGCCTATATTACAACCAAGTTAATAAAGGCTACGTATGAGGGCGTATAAAGGAGGAGGGCGCATAAAAATGCAAAAATAATTAAGGACAGAAACAGATACAAAAAATCAGTACTTTGTTGATTGTCCATTTGAATTAATAACGGCAGAAAGTCTGTCAGACATAGACATGACGAGGTTATCTATGGTGGATTGTGAAATGTAATTATTGAGTATGAAATCCAATTTTTCCTGCAGTGAAAGAGTCTTCTTAACTTTGTGCCAATTTCTTTTGACTATTCCAAAAAGATTTTCGATAGGATTCAAATCGGGACTGTTGGCCGGGATGAAAATGGATTGGAGGCCGATGGCGGAGAGGGTGGTTGTTGTCTAAAATGTTAGATTATATTTGCAAGCGGCATCAAATTCGTACCTCTTTAGAGCGGTGGACAGGTGCATTGTCCTGCAAAATTACAGTATCCATTCGGCGCCGACTTATGCCGTTGTAGCCGAATGCTTCCTTGACAATTGCAATAAACACCTTGCTGTTGATGGTGTCGGATGTTGACCGCCAGACAGGCCGCTCACCGAATTTAATCGCCATCCAAACCATCATCCGCCGACAGTTCTTAACTGTTGCCGTCGGTTTAGTGTGTTCTCTTGGAAAGTTCTTTCCACATATGACGGTTTGGAGCGATTTCGTAGGCTTGTCTAAAAATAGAACCTCATCGCAGAAGAAAATGCTCTTCCAAAATGAAGATCTGTAATCAATATAATTCTTAGCAAATAAAAGCCGTTCTCTACTTAGTTTTCTACTTAAATATGGCTTAATCATGGCCTTCTGCCGCTGCAGTTCAAATTCCTTCATCCTTTTCCTAATGATGTTCATATAAAACATCGGCAGATGTTCCCGTTGAATGGTCTCAATGGGCATGTAATGAAACTTTTTTTAATGTACGACGAATAAAATCGTCGTCTTGCTTACTTTGGACCGTTTGGGTCCCCCTATCTTATTTCTAGGAACAGTTTTATCATTAATAATGCGCCACAGAGTGACCTTGCTAATATTGAAAATACTAGCTAACGACTCACGCGGGATTCCCTCCGCCGATAATTTTCGAATGCGCTGGAAGTCAACTTCGGATAAGTATTCTTTAGACATAGGTATCGTTTGGCGTGGTAAAGAAAAGTGACGGCATGTCGCGCGAACTCAATATATATGCGTTTAAGACACGCATTTTCAGTCTGGTAAAACAATCACACTGATAAACTTTTTTATTTCGGTATTTTGAAACATAAAACTTTACGAATTTGGAAAATAGAATTTTTAGATGAAGAATCGCACGTTACTTCCTGAACACAATAAGAAATAATTTATTTGCATTTCCCTGATTTTCTTGATATTGAAATTCAATTTTTTCTTTTTGTTCGAAAGTTTCTTGAAAAATTTCGTCATTTTATTAATCTTCTTAAACAGATTAATAAGGTAACACAAAAAATTTCGATCCGAAAGCATTAATAGCGTAGGAAAGTGCTTGAATATCAGGAATCCTCCGATTTCGCCGAAATGCCGCCCGCTTTCTATTTAATATACAGATCCGTATCAAACTTTCCTTCAGCAAACGGCCTTTTCGTCCATATTTCAACTAAATAAACACAAATAACAACACAAAAATACGCTACATTTTCCACTCTTGTTTTGACCTCGGCATTTCATGAGTTAGCACAGGTACTGTACATTGCCGATAGAAGCGAAGAGACGAGTCCCAGGAAGCAGTCCTGGGGAAGAAGACACGATCGCCGGGACAAGAGCTGTATTAGCCGGGTCAGCGCGTCAGATGGTCGAGCAATCATCACACCAACATCCAACGCACGTGATGAAATTGCAGCAATTGACGACGCGAATGTCGGCCATCACGCCACGTGCAACGATCACTGATGAAGGGGGAGGGAGCCGTGAATATTCATAGGCATGCGGTAGCATGGCTACTGCATCCTATAAATACTGCAGCCGCATATGCATGAACCACCCTTATCTCCTTTTGCCTCTGATGATGGATTCGAGCAGGAATCCGAAACGTCAGGCTAATAAAGCTCTTGTCCCGGCGATCGTGTCTTCGTCTTCAAGACTGCTTCCTGGGACTCGTCTCTTCGCTTCTATTGGCAGAAATAATCCTTTTGTGCATGCATTCTAGAAAACATATTCGCATTTGTAGGGGCATCTTGGATCGTGTCGTACGCGGATGGTGATAGTGAGGAGTTTTGTGGACGGAGTAGCACGTCGGACAGTAAGCTGACGGAAAACTCAGAAGACGGTCGGTGGCAAAAGTGATATCCTCAAGTAAAATAATTAATGTATCCAGATACGGTATCCAGCTGGATATTCCATGACGTTTTACCATCCAAGAGTGCCTGGCCATCGGACAAGCGAGCCCATTCCCTGGCAGACATTTCCGTATTCAATAAAGTCATGCTCTGTTGATCTCTGTTTTTGTTCCTACACTCTTGTCTACAACTGGCAGTCAAGATTTCGCAAGTACATACATAAACACACGGTCCACAGTCAACCGATAGCAAATTTGGGTCCTTCACGCTACCGTTACCGAACCCCCTTAAACATCCTACAAACCACTTGAAAAGCTTGTCACAAAGGGTGCCAGCATATGACTTAAAAGGTAATAGGCCACATTCATTGCACCACGGACAAATCTTCAGGTAACCGAGACGACTTTGACACCAGTCGGCTACTCTGGTTTGTTGGGTTTGGGTCTCAAATCGGACAGGCAAAGACCAGCGTGGGCGTACGTGACGCAAACAAACTAAGCGGCGTCTTCGTGTTTCGTTTGTCAGTCATTTCTAGCGTAAATTGTTCTGTTATCCGCAAAACAGCGTTCTATGAAAGAACGTGCCTCCTTCCTTCCTGTTATGCCGCTCAAGAAGTGACATTTGTTTTTGCCGAATTGAAACGGACGCCCACGCAAACGGAAAATTTTTCCGTACGGACATCAGTCAGGTAGACATGTACGTGCAATAGGAGGCTTACCTGTCCACTGACTCACATTCGATGAGGCAGCCTACATCGGTTCTCTTTCTACAAGACAGAGGGGGTGCGTGGGGAAGTCCGTGAGCGCGGACTTGGAGTCTGAATGCATCCAGACGGTTTCCCTCAAGCACATACAGATCACCGGCCAGACCTCTAGACTTCACAGGCACGGAATATGGCCACTTCAGTCGCCATTCTCTTAGCTGTTTGGGCTCGAGGGAGAGCCCCTAAGGCACAACGGGACGAGTGAGTTCCGTAAGAACGATCGGTGAACGCCCACTACCATTGTATGTTCCCGATCGAAACCGATAGGGCAGCGGGCTCGTGGCCCAGCGGTGAGAGGCGTGGACTTCTAGCAAACAGGTCGCGAGTTCGAGCCTCGGGCATTCCACACTTCGGGGTTGGGTATGACTGGCTGACGACGGCTAATAAGCCAGAAATGGCCATTCCATTCTCCCTTGTCTTTCTCGATAATAACACCCTGCCTGTATAATGCGCCGCTGTGCGGCTGCTGGTTGGGCTCGAGAGAAAACCCATAAGGCACAACGGGACGAGTGAGTTCCGTAAGAACGATCCGTGAGCGCCCCCTACCGTCGCTCTTAATACTGCTCGACTCCGCCTGAGTTCAGTTCAATACACGACATTTTCGACTGACTTCTCGGCCGGCGATTTGCACTGTATTCTGGGTTTAACGGTGGTGTACCAGTAATACTACCCTGTACGAACTGTGCAGGTTATTATAAGGTTTTTAAAATCAAAGATTCAGTTGAATCCGTTAGAAGTCGCAAAGAGAACTGTTGTCCTCAATAGGAGTGAAGAAGATGAAGCGTTCATTGGGAGGGTTTGTCGGAGGTCTGGGGTTTCGAGTAGCGTCAAGCAAAGCGCGCCACATAATGAAAAATGTGCGCACGACTTTCTAGTCTCAGAAAATGGGTAAGCAAAATAACTACTCAGAACCCAACACCTCCAATAAACCCCTCTCGGTTAACGCCTTTTGTTCTCTAAACTTTTGCCGCCCTTGTCGCAAAATAAATTCTGCTTGCGATGGTCAGATGCATTGGTTTGTCATGTCCCCCTATGCACTCCAGATCTCCATAGGTTAATTATCATCAACCTTAAAATATGCGAGGGGGGACGTGATTTGTGAAAAAAGGTAACAAGGCAATGTTTACGAATCCACTAAGCCGTGCACTTTACGCCTACAACTTGAAAGATGCCGTCTGAGTCGCAAGTGCTTAAGTAAGAAAGATTTGGTGCAAGGGGGCTAACCCGATCAGGGAAGGGTTGCCGGCACATGATAGCTCAACCGTCGCTTCCGAAGATGTCTACCGTGCTTGCTTCACAGCAAGGTGAAGCAAGCACGGTGACCTGCGAGGAATCTACCGCACTCTCTCATCCTCCCCATCTGGGCCCGGTGTCAAGACAGAGTCAAAAAGACCGAAGGCAGGGGAGGGCGCAGGTGGATCAGTATCAGTATCAGTATATTTCAGGGAAAGTAGGTGTATACCTTTGAAATTCCTATTGGTTACATGCAGAGGATATATATGGAGGAAATGGAAAGGAAGTAATATGAAATAAATGCGAGGGGAATAGCAAAAACTGTACAGATGAACACAGAATGTCATGCGTTAACAGAGTTTAGAGGCACATTACCTTGCTTTGTTGGTCAAAATATAGCGGACAGTTGAGGCACACTTAAGACACGGGAAAAGAAGTAAAATTGTTTAGTCTACAGGCATCGTGGTGAATGCGAACAGCGGTGTGCGACGTGGCCCAGGCTTAATAAATAACATAAACATACATTACTTACATGTTGGTAGTAGCATCGTTATAACACTTAATTGTCCGCGTTGGCTGTCAAGGTTGCCGTAGTCCGGCGTTATTGTGGTGCGCGCTACAATGCTGATCTAGACTCCATTTAAAAGTATCTACCGAGCCTGACATAACAACATCCTCAGGCAAGGCATTCCAAGCAGCAACCACTCTGTTGGAGAAGAAGAACTTTCGGGTGTCTAGCCGGACACCAGCCACACGCAGTTTGAGTGGATGGCCTCTCAGGTTAGTCGTAGTCGCCAACTCGAAGAAGTCTCCAAACGCGAGGCAGCAGACCTGATTGCGCACGATGCGGAAAGCTTGTATCAGGTCCCCACGTAGCTGACTGTAACTCAAAGGAAAGAGGTCAAGATTAGCTAATCGCGTTTCGTAGGGTAGTGACCACTGCCCAGATACAAGTTTCGTTGCTCGCCGTTGAACTTTTTCGAGTATGCCCAAGTCTTTAGCGGTCCAGGGTCGCCATGCTTGGATAGCAAACTCCAGATGCGGTCGCACAAAAGTTTGAAAGACCTTGGCGAAGCAGTCTTCATCAAAGGAGGAGAACGCCCGTTTGACAAGGTATAGCATGGACATCGCCGACTTGGCCACCTTTGAACATTGTAGTGAAGGCTTAAGCGAGGTTGTGATCCATACACCCAAGTCCTTCTGGGCGTCGACTTCTTGCAGTGGTTTGTCAGTCAGACGGTAGACCGTGCGGTTAGGAGAACTGGTTCTGCCGACGCGTAGGAATGTACACTTGTTTACGTTGAACGGTAGAAGCCAGTCTTTCGACCATTGCTCGAGGTGGTCCAGACTTGTCTGCAGTCGCGCCTCGTCAACTTCGCTTCGTATGGTACTCCAGATTATTATGTCATCGGCAAACATTGCGACATCGCAATTCAGTTCGTTTGCGCAGTCATTGACGTATACGAGGAACAGCGTAGGGCCAAGAACAGAGCCTTGGGGAACACCGCTCTTAACGGCAACCTCGGCAGATTGTTGGTCACCGACGTGGACGGCTTGAGAGCGGCCGATTAAAAAGCTACGAATCCACGTCAGAAGCTTACCCCGCACTCCTGCTCGGCTAAGTTTGTATAGAAGGCGGTGGTGAGGCACACTATCGAAGGCCTTTTTAAAGTCGATATAGATGGCATGCACCATATCTCCTCTGTCAACAGCCCTAGTCCAGTGTTCCAGACAGTAGAGCAGGTTTGTCACACAGGATCTGCCTTTTCGGAATCCATGCTGAGAATCGGAAAGCAAATGGTTTTGTTCAAGGAACTGCATTAGTTGTTGCTTTATTATCTTCTCCATAATCTTACAGCAAATGGAGGTGAGGCTGACCGGTCTGTAATTGTTCGCAGAGACCCGACTTCCGCCCTTGTACAGCGGCGTAATCCACGCCGACTTCCAGTCGGGTGGCAGATATCCGGTCTCGAAGGATGTATGGAAAAGCATGGAGAGTGGCTTAGACAACTCACCGGCGAGTTCCTTCAAAATCTTCGCCGGAATCTCATCGGGACCTGGTGATTTGGATTCCTTTAGCCTCAGCAACTCCGTCAGAACCATACCCTCACTGAACTGGACGGTCTCTATAATTGGGGTGTCTTCGAAGGATTGAAGGGTCGAAGGGTTGAATCCTGTTTCGCTACTAAAAACAGACCGAAAAAATTCTGAAAGGTGATCAGCTTTCGCCCTGTCGTCAGTGAGATGTTCGCCTTCAGCAGTCCTTATCAGGGGTATTGGGTCCTTGTTCCGCGTGCACTGCCTAATGTAACCGTAGAATAATTTAGGGTTCTCCGCGGCACGGTTAAGCAGATCCCGTTCAAATTCCTTTCTGGTTTTGAGGATAAGACCCTTGACTCGATTTCTTTGAATTTTGTACGCGCATATAGATGTGGGGCTCCTGTCAGAAAGCAATTTTTTCCACAGCCGTCGTTTTTTATTCACTTCATTCTTCAAGGCTTGCGTAAGCCATTGAGGTCTGTTAGTTAACCTCTTCCGTGAAAGCGGACAGTGGTTTACGATCAGCTCGTGCAGAATTTCTCGGAACCGTTGCCAGTCTTCGAGTATGCTCCCAACAAATATGGACTCCCACTCAATGCGTAAAATTTCAGCCCTCATTTGATCGAAATCCCCGCGCCAAAGGTTTCTTCTAACTGCCCCGGGTTTCTTGGGCATGGAAAAAAGCGAGTAATCCCATAGAAGAACGACGTGGTCACTTTTACCGAAGGGGGGGTAGGCATGACACCTCATCAATACTGTCCTGTGACTTCGTAAGTACAAGATCAAGGCAGTTGGCTTGTTGGCCTTCGCGTACTCTAGTTGGTAACATGACGTGTTGAGTGAGAAATAGCTTCAATGCCGTGTTCAGAAAACTCCTATCGAAGGTCTGTTCCGAGCTATTTGTATGGGTTGAGCTCCAGTCAATATGGGGCGCGTTAAAGTCGCCCATGATTAGGATATCCGGCCGCGTAGCGAACTTTTCGAGCTCCTCCAGCAGGCGAGCGTCGGCCATGTTGTCCCGTCTCGGCGGTCGATAAACTGTCAGGACATCGAGGCTAGGCGAGCTCGGCACTTTAATAGACAACCAGATTGCCTCGGAACTGCACGAAAAGTTATCGGTCTTGTCTGATACATTTAGCCCATTTTTTACATACGTTAGTACGCCTCCTCCCTGACGCCCTTCCCTATCCCTTCTAAACATCTGGTAGCCAGGCAAGGCCAGCTCACGGTCGTCCACGTGTTGGGTCAACCAGGTTTCTGTTAGAGAGATTACGTCAGGGGATAGGTCGCAGAGGTGGATCTTCAGCTCGTCGAACTTTGATAGCAAACTCTGTACGTTGGTGTACAAGAATTTCAATTTCCGGCTGACGGAAGATGTGGTTACATTTGGGTTAGCGCCTTCACTTAATATGTCGGCTGCGCGGATGGCAAGAACGAGCCCGCACCTTGATCCACACAGCAAATGCCCACAATTTCAACCAAAAACAGCACCACAGAGGGTCAGAAAGACGAGGTAGACTGGGCAGCCATGCTCCAAACCTGACTATCCAGCAGAAGCGCCAGCGCATCGACCGTCAGTGAACCAGATGTCGGAGAACTGCCAGCGCATACCAGGCTGCGACGGTCATGGTTTGTTGATTATGGGATAGCAGACTGTCACAAACCTCGAGGTTCTCGCGCATAATTACCCATTATCTAACTGGGCGCGTTTTAATATCTGACAACAAGCCACTTTGAAGTCTTGTCACATGAGCTGACAACATATGACACGTAAAGAAACGCTTCAAATATACCGCGACATGAACAAACGTCCAAGTGATTGAGGCGTTTTGACACGAATCGGTCACACTGGGTTATTGGATTTAGATCTCATATCGGACAATGAAAGTTCATTGTGGGCGTATGCGCGCAGTTTAAGTAGGCGCGTTCATTTTTAGCCTAACCCCCCCCCCCCCTGCAATCTGCCAAGCCAACGTTCTATGTAAGAACCTGTACAAACTGATTGCTGTTCGGATCTCAATAGTCCGTGGTTCCGTGTTGACGTATAGCTTGGCGGGGACGCCAAATCAACCGAGGCATAGCCATTTCAGCCTTCATTCTCACTGCTTTTAAAAACACTCTGCTTCCCTTCTGTTCAGTTTCAGACAAAACATAAGGAGACACAGTTTCATCATGAGATATAGTGATACTACACTGTACCGCACTAGGTAGGTCACCATGTTATTATCCGAATCAAGGACTCGCGTAAATTCATCAGAAAGCCTGGAGAGAGCTGTTGCCCCTCTATCGTTAAATTTACTCGACCTGCGATGTAGGATGTATTAGTTCGCCCTATGACGCAATCCGGTCATTTTCTGTGTGGGCAAGGAGGTATGAAATGGAGTGCCAAATTGTGGGTTTGGTGGTGCCCGCCCCGGTCTTTTTTACTCTGTCTTGACAACGGACCCAGGTGGGAGAGGGTGAGGGGGTGCGGTAGATGCTGCTAAAGTCCACAGGCGCTACAAGCCAAATCACGCACAAGTCAGCGTACCTGCCTCACCTTCCTGTGAAGCACACGGTAGACATCGTCGGCAGAGATGGTTGAACTGTCCCCCCAAATTAGGGCACTGGACGTTTAATCCCCCATTTTTTGCTCCTCATAGTGTTTAACTCTGCCTCATTTCTTTTTCTAATACAAAGTGTAGAACTAAAATTCATCTGGGGAACGCATAGGATTTTTGATTACACTTTGGCCGGCCGATCACGCGGCCTCCTATCGAACTGCGGGAGCCATCAAACAGACTTCGTAATCAAGAGTTTATATGGATGCGTCTAACTTCGTGAAGAGATCTGCTACCTTTTTGTAACAAGTTTTTCCATTTGCAATGCTAGGCTGCACTGGTTTGCTCTCTATGGCAATATAACTAAGATGGCCTTTGGGTACAAGACAGATTTCGGGCACTGGATATTGATATAGGTGACTAAGAAAAAGAAGTGATACCAGCACTTCTCTGTTTACCATTCTGACGACGTAATCACACAGAATCGTTTACAGTCTCAACAAGAATTTACATTTGTGAGATTCTGTTTGCAATTTTCGGATTAATTTCAAAACTCGTTTATCTTCTGGGATTAGTTTTAAGGGGAAGACACAGATATGGATCTACATTCTAGGATGTTCAACACGCCTGGTGCCTAAGGCAGTCATGTAAAGCGTTCGCAGTGCTCGGAAAGACTGTCATGCTTGGTCAAAAATTATCACTGTCGCAATGTTACTGATTTCAATAGGTTGTCAATAGTTATCCCCATCATACTGTTATCGGTTTCAGCAGACGTAGTACCAATTGCGGCTACCTTAAATTCGAGGTACCTCATGGACTGCTGCGATGATGGTTCACAATTACGTTAGGGCTGGGATTTTACGGTTAGGATTTGGGATTTAGAGTTAGTGGGTAAATGTTTACGGTCAGAATTAGAGTATGGGGCTAGGGTTTAGGGTCGAGGTTAGGGTTTAAAGTTAGGGCTTATGGCCGGGCCTTAGGGGTTAGCGTTAGTATTAAGGGTTAGGAGTCCTTCGACCCACGGCTTTCTTCTGATTTGTCAGATTCCTGGCGGTTAAGTTTAAATAACCTTGGCGGGTCAGTCACGCTTATTCTTCGTGGAATTAGTTTTACTAGTTACATGAAGTGAATTTTTGCATTGCGCTGAGACTTAATACTCCCTTAAACAAACTAACATATATAAAAAGACAAAGGCACGATCACTGGGACGGTAGATTTACCAGCCTTAGCTTTCGAACTCGAACTGGAGTTTATCATCAGAGACTGTTAGAGTGCAGCAACGTGTGAAAATTTATATCATTGTACCGTGCGGGGGGGACTACGTTCGTGGCTAGGTCTGATTTGTGCTGCCTGGCCCATAGTGGTCCCCCAGCGTGGTAACGCCGTCTGTACTTCGCGGCGATGTGAGCTGCGCCACCTGGCTGCGTGGGGGGAGTACGTGACAACACGCAGGAAAATCAATGTGTCGATTGATACAGTTGGTGTCCGACATCCACGCCTCCAACAATTCTCACCCCGTCTTGTTGCCGGCTCGCGCCAATATCCGCGTGTTGGCGAAGTCGAACTCATGGCCTTCCTCCAGCGTGTGAGTGACGACTTGAGATAATGGGCCGCCTCTCCGAACGGCCCGTTTGTGCTCAAGTATTTCTGAGTTGAGACGTCGTCCTGTCTGACCTGTCTAGTGGCAAGGACAGTTACGGCACGGGATTCGATAGACTGTCCGACTCCTCACCTGCCTCCAGCCGATCCTTCATTTTCATGATCCTGCTACGCATGGTAGCCGCCGGATAATGAGCGATGCCCACGCCTAACTCTGACGCAATGCGTTCTGTAGTCTCGGATACATTCTTTATGTACGGCAGGGAGTGCCAAATTGTTGGTGTCTCTCTTCCGTTTGTCCGTCGTGGGTGCATGCGGATGCAGCGGCTGATGAAACCATTTGGGTAGCCGTTCTTTGTTAATTGGTTCCTGAAATGCCTTAGTTCTTGCATCCTTCCTTCGGGCTAGCTACAGCGCGTTTTTGCCCGGTCGAAAAGCGCCCTCACGCAGTCCCGTTTGTGTACCAATGGGTGGTTGTTAGGATAGTTGAGGACTTGGGTTGTATTGGTCGTCTTTCTGTACACTGTAGTACTGAGTTTGCTATCAAGTATGCGCGTGACTAGCACGTCAAGGCAAGGTATGTTCTCGGCTTCCTCGTCTTCTCTTATAAACTGAATGTCGGGGAAGTTGCTGTTAAGCAGGTCTTGAAAACCCGAGAGCCTGTCCTTTTCAATAACGACGAATGTATCGTCCACGTATCGGTGCCAAAATGCAGGTTTTTAGCGGCTGAAAGCAACCTTTTTCAGATCTTGTAGGACCAATTCCCCAACTAGGCTGGATATTGGGAACCCATGGGTGTTCCTTTGATTTGTTCGTATGTTCTGCCATCGAAGGTGTAAAAGGTTCGTTGGCAGAATGCAAAGTGCTGCATCACGTGCTGGATCTTTAGGGGCCCTGTCGTTTCGTCGTACTTTTCTTTGAGGTGTTTGCATAGCACGTCGCGCATGTCGTGACAAGTGAGACAACGTCGAAGGATACCATGATTTGGTCGGGTCAAATATTTTTTCCCGAATGTCGGCAAGGAATTGGGAGGCCGAATTGATTGACGTCACAGAGCCCTCTCGGAGTAAGTGTTCACAGGTTGCTATCCTCTAGCAGTCTCTGATGATGAATTCCAGTTCGAGTTCGAAAGCTAAAGCCAATAAATCTACCGTCCCAGTGATCGTGCCTTCGTCTTCTTTTAAACAAGAATCTGGGATGTGCATATTCTCTTCCATTCGTGTAACTAACATATTTGCCTATAATAACTGCAGCAGCAGCCGTAAAGCCCCGTGTTTTACGCTCCTAGGCTTATTCATTTCCCAACAGGACCGCGTTTCCGATCCTTGACAAAGTCCTGTTTCCTAGCCAGCAGAAGGTTAGACGATGCGGATTCTAGAAGTCCTCCTTTGTGATTTGAAACACTACTGTCTAATTAATAAGTAGCAACAAGCAAATTGCGATATTTCATAAACGTTTTGGCAGATTTTGAATAATTCATATTGACCCAACTGTGAAAAACTTGGCGCCTCGGTGGGCTACGGACCCACGCAGTAAGGGGAAGGCTTTAGTACAGCAAACGCTCTAATTACGTGAGCTACGAGGCCCCGCCGGACGACGCGAATTTGATGGCATTTGGGTCAACTTACCCGCCCAACCTATTGCAACGTCTGGAATCCACCAAATCGGATACAGTAAGTTGAAGGGACGTCGTCGCTCAAGTGGTAAGAGCGATGGCTGTACTAAAGCCTTACCCTTACTGCGTGGGTTCGAATCCCACCGATGCGTCGAGCTTTTCACAGTTGGGTCAATATGAATTATTCAAAATCTGTTAAAACATCACTGAATTACGTGAGCCTAGTAGTCATCTGGTGGATTCTAGGTGAATTACTTAGGAAATCCTACTTGGGCAGTCAACTTTCTGTATCAGGTTTAGTGGATTCCAGACGTTGCAGTAGGTTGGGCGGGTAAGTTGATCCAAATGTCATTCAATTCGCGTCGTCCAACGGGGCCTCGTAGCTCAAGTGGCTAGAGCGTTCGCTGTACTAAATCCTTCCCCTTACTGCGGGGGTTCGAATTCCACGGAGTCGCCGAGTTTTTCACAGTTGGGTCAATATGAATGAAATTGTGATAAGATGCGAACGATACTCGTATTTCGCCTCGCGCCAGACAGATCGGTGTTCGCTCGACGAACTGGCTACTATGAAGAACCAAACGGCAAGTGATTCAAAGTTCGATTCGGAGGCCGACAAACCCGACAAACAGATGTCGCGTGAACTAATGCTGAGTCATTGGGATTACCAGCTACGAAAGTTCTCAAAATGGGACAATAGGATTAACGATTGCCCACTAATCGTAGCGTGAACAGATGCACCGGTTGATGAGTGTGCTTGCACACTTACTTAGTAGCACTTGAGCAATTCGAAACCAAGTTGGTTGATGCGTTGCGTGTTATTTCTATAATAAATTCGAAGGGCTTGGGGGCACCTTTCATTCATTTTCGTTTCAGATTCCCTTCGTACGAAAGGATCGCAGTCCGATCCGCAGGAGTCTGTTTTAAAATAGTATCCACCTGCTGTTTTCCATGTTGTCCTATATGAAGAATTCTGTCGAGATCTGGCGCCAAACACCACCTACGCTTTCGGAAAATTTACATTTGAGGAAAACTACGCGCCAAGTATGCGTGGTTATCAACACATCTTAGGAATTTGAGGATGATTTTGCCACACTGAACGAGTGTAGATACTCCATGAATAACTGAAGAAAAGTACAATTTCCTCCGGTGATAGAATTTGGAGATTGTGCATTCGGAAACCTGGTAGTGAGGTTTCATGACGGAATGATCTAAATGATTGTTAAGGCATCTTGTTTATTTGCGCATCCGAAAGCAGCAACTCTGCAAGTGGCGACTACTGGGACTGACGAACACCTACAACGAACACCTTAGATACGCCTTCAGTCGTGAGTGCTTAGTAAACTTACAGTGTTTCGTTTTGTCATGGTAGTGCTCGTGGAAAAAGTGTATTTTTTCATGCATGGAATGTTCCCTAAAAAACGGGCCACGCGGTTGATGCGCTGGACCAACACGGGCCACACCGAATTCTGACAGGCATTATTGGGCATGTGCGTCCATAACAAATGCCAAATTTCGGGATTTGGTGGCGGGTTCAGTTGTCGGTTCATGTCGCGCCGATTGGGATGTCCGCTGCCTTTCCACTTTTTGCTGTTGGTTAAAATCCTGGTCAAGTGTTTATTAGTGGACCAGGAATGTGGTGGTACGCCTAGGTGCGGGTTCTCGTCGTGTCCATCGCCTGCGCCCTCTCTCACATCCTGTCCGTTTTGATTATGTCTTGGTATCGGGTCCAGGTGCACATGAGTAGAGAGTGCGATAGATGCTTCACAAGTCTACTGTCTGCTGTAGACACACGGTGGACAGCGTCGGTTACGACGATCGAACTGTCGAGTATGCTTGGAATTTTCGTGTAAGCGAGCGGATGAGTGCATAATCCACAGTATGCTGAGATCATTGTTGCATGGATTGGGCACCCTTCATTTTTTAAAGTTCGTCCAACAATTTGTGTTCAGCGACGACAAGTGTTCATTAGATTCGAATTACATGAGCCTTCTGCACTCCAGGCTTCTAATTGGTCGTCCGGATCCGTAAATATTGTCAAAATTACCCCAATCCAAGTGCACTCGCAGGGCGTAGAAGAAGTAAGATTTTTGCTCTTATAATGACGCAGTTGCCCCCCTGCTTTACTGTGAAAGTACTTTATTATAATTAACGCTTTGACTGGCGAAGACAACTAGCCTAACGCCTAGTGCTCTAAACAATCACTCAAATGAAGAAACGCAGAATCGTCCGTCTGTTTGCTCGGCCATTTGACGTAATTTAAGTAGAGACTAAGCTCACGGTTATGACGGAGTCGGGATTTGTACCATAGGACGATTAAGAGTCCCAGACTACATGATGAGGACACTTTGTCATTATTCAGCCATGGTGACTAGTAAAGTATAGTCTTATGGAGGAAAAATGAATGGGTCAAAGTGCTCCCGGACAGTAACTGTGACCAGAAAAATTCAACTTTCGCCGTAACCCCAACAAATGCCGCGATAGATCCATCTTCACCAAGAACAGCTCGTAATGTGCATTCGCTCTAACTGTAAACTTATGCAATACTGAATGCTATATTGTTTGAATGGAAGACGGGCGAAAACAGTAGGTTGTCCACAAATCCCGACTGAAAACCCTCTTTAACAGACCTGATTGTCACTTGACTCGACATTATTGCAAAGATATAACAGGCTGCTCAAGAAAGACGATTGAACTGATCGTAACCAGCTACTGATCATCCTTCGGATGGTTTCAAATGTTTTGGCTTTAAATTCACCTTGGCCGTCCACCTGAAGGTGATGAGCAGGAGATCTGAAGAAATTTTCCCCCGGACGAAGTTGAAGCAAGCGTGCAAAGCAGGATTTACTGGTAA
This sequence comes from Spirometra erinaceieuropaei, assembly GCA_902702965.1. NCBI lineage: Eukaryota > Metazoa > Platyhelminthes > Cestoda > Diphyllobothriidea > Diphyllobothriidae > Spirometra > Spirometra erinaceieuropaei. Next base: position 1,719,899 of record CACRXP010000012.1, read on the forward strand.
CAACAAACTGTGCGATGGCTCACCAGCTGGGTCCTGTCGTTTCATAACATAAATAACGAGTAAGAAGAATACGGCAGTTTGGATTTGTGCTGAAAATCAATGCAGAAATAGCAAGGCCATGGTTTTGGATAATGTCGGCTAATCAATAAAAGTAGTAACTTGAACACAGCATGGAAAATATAGTGAAAAAACGTTAGGGAGCAAAAAAGGAACGGAGAAGTTTGAAACTCAAGAAGCTGGATGTTACCACGGCAAAGTCGGGCTTACCTTATGTTCCAGTTATTTGCATAGGTCTGGTTCCACCCGCCGTATATGGGCGGCGGATGCAGGTACGCCGGGCGAACGCAAAGGCAGTTGGCAGTCAGGTCTATTGAGCAGCTGCCCAGGTGACTTCTAAAGCCAAAAACAAGACTCCGCGTTCCTCCATCACTAAACATCTTGATGGTGGGCATTCTGTTGACCCCTAAACATCCTCCTGAGTATTTTTTCGCCACGAACAACTCGGGCATTGCATTACCTGGCTGCGGCCTGTATGTGGCGGATGAAACCAGACCTATATAGACCGGTGGAAAATGTGGTCAGCATAACTTTGCGTTATAGTCTACAGCTCATTGATTTTCACACTTCCTCTTACCTTTTTGCTCGTTAACGTTTTCCACTATCCTTCCCAAATTAAATTAAAGTAACTAATTTTATTTTGAAGCAATATTTCCCCGAAATGAAAATAAAGCAGGCATGAACAGCAGAATTTATTGGTACTAGTAAATTTCGCCACGGCTCATCAACTGCAGCCTGTCGTTGCATAACACAGGTAACAAGTGAGAAAGATACAGAGGTATGAACTTCGACAGAGAAAATCAATGTCAAACAGCAAGGTCATCGTATACTGCACGTAGACTCATCAATAAAATGGTAACGTCAAAACGCAACATAGGAAAGAAAATGGGGAAGTAAACACGCGGAGGGATTTCGAGGGATTTCAGGTCTACCAGGTCAGCTGAGGTTGACTACATGGTCTAACTTTTTACATAGGTCGGGTTTCTCCCGCCGTATGTAGGCTGCCTCCAGGTAGCGCAATAATTGAGTTGTTCGTGCTCGAACTACAACTCGAAAGGACGTTTTGGGGTCAAGCGAATGGCCACTATCAAGGAGATGTTTTGTAATAGAAGAACGTGGAATCTTATTCTCCTGCTTTAATAGCCCTTTAGGCAGGTGCTCAACTGATCTGGCTGCCAGTTGCCTTTGCGTTCGCCCAATGTACTTGCATCCACAAGCGTATGTAAATTCATAAAAACGATTTGACGTGGCGTGCAATGGCAAGGCATCCTTCGCCCGTGGAACTTTCATAGCCTTAATAGCACTGCAGAATATGATTTCAGCTGAGTTGTAAGTTCTTTCAATAGCGCATCTCAATCGCCGCGTGGTGGTATTTGAGATGTTGTCGCCCTTAAAGGGTAATGATATTGCAACGGGCTTTTCGGAACTGATTGCTCCGTCAGTTTTGCCCGTAAAGTGTTGCTATACATTTCGATGAATCGTGTTGGATATTCCCGTTTAAGTAGGACTGTTTTGAGGCAAGAAATTTCATCATCCAGTTTTTTAATAGAGCAAAGGTTTCTTGCTCTTTGGAATAGAGTGTAAACCAAATTTCGCTTTCGTTGTATCGGCACAAAGCTCAAGAATTGCAGGCATTGGTCTTTTCATGTATCCTTGTGGAAAACAGATCGCGCTATTGAACCTTCCTCCTGTGCAATCATGAGGACATCCAGGAAAGAAAGTTTATTGCACTGCTCCTTTTCCATTGTGAATTTAATCTTAGAAGGGAGACTGCTCATGGCAACAAGTAGGTCTTCGGCTTCATCGCCGTTATCAACAACAGCAAAAATGTCGTTTACATATCTTTTGTACAGTGCTTTCCTATTCAATTTTGCTGACAACTTTTCTTCTAAGTGACCCATAAAAATGTCGGCAAGGGTTGGACCAAATGGACTTCCCATTGCCGCCCCATCAGTCTGTCTGTATTGCTGTCCATTGAGCAGAAAATGAACGTTTTTCGGGCATAATCTCAATAGGTCACGTAATATTTCGGGTGAAAGGCAGGTTTCAGACGCATGGGCGCATATGATATCGATTGTCTCATCCAATGGTACATTTTTGAATAGTGATACAATGTCCACGGATATCATGCTTTTGTTGAAAATGTTCTGATGCCTTATTTCTTCAATAAAATGGAAACCGTCTTTTATTGTCGGAGTCGAAAATAGGTGTCGTATTAGTTCTAATTCCTTGACAAGCCACTGCGCTAGTCTGTGTTGGGGTGAATTAGACATAGACAGAATTAGTCGTAGAGGTATGTCCTTTTTATGTGTCCTTGGCAATCCATATAGTCTGATAATACATGTGCCCCTCGGTTTCAATGATTGCGCGGTTTTAGCATCAATCAGATTTTTGTTCAACAATTGTTTAATTATTTTCCAGGCAGATTCTTCCACTGCCTTGGTTTTACCTTTCACTTGCGTTTCGAAACAAAATATACTAGGATCGTCTAAAATGAATTCTCTTTTGGTAACGTAGCCTCTCCGGTGAAGAATGAGAAATTGTGTTCACGAATTTACATACGCTTGTGGATGCAAGTACATTGGGCGAACGCAAAGGCAACTGGCAGCCAGATCAGTTGAGCACCTGCCTAAATGGCTTCTAAAGCAGGAGAATAAGATTCCACGGTCTTCTATTACAAAACGTCTCCTTGATAGAGGCCATTCGGTTGACCCCAAAACGTCCTTTCGAGTTGTAGTTCGAGCACGAACAACTCAATTATTGCGCTACCTGGAGGCAGCCTACATACGGCGGGAGAAACCCGGCCTATGTAAACAGTTAGACCATGTAGTCAACCTCAGCTTGCCCTGGCAGACCTGAGCCCTTTTGATTTTCGAAATCCCTCGGCGTGTTTACTTCTCTATTTTCTTTCCTATGTTGCGTTTTGACGTTACCATTTTATTGATGAGTCTACGTGCAGTATACGATGACCTTGCTGTTTGACATTGATTTTCTCTGTCGAAGTTCATACCTCTGTATCTTTCTCACTTGTTACCTGTGTTATGCAACGACAGGCTGCAGTTGATGAGCCGTGGCGAAATTTACTAGTACCAATAAATTCTGCTGTTCATGCCTGCTTTAAACTAATTTTTTGATTAGCCTGCATTACCCTAAGCCATGACCTTGCTGTTTTGCATGGATATTCTTTACGAATTCAAACTGCTGTATCTTTTTCAGTCATTATTTATGTTATAAAGCGACAAGACGCAGCTGTAAAGGGAATCGACACCGTCCCCCGTGGTATGAAGTGGTTCTTGGACCCAAAACAGTAGGCTTTTTGGGCTGAAGGAGAGGGTGGCTCAGATTCCCTTGGTCCGTCTGTGACAGGCGTATTAATCTCGAGCAAAAATGAGTTCCGGGAGGTCCAGAGCTCACAATGGACGTTTGTTTCACTGGAGATGCAGTATTCTGAGAGGCTCAAGGGCCACAAACCGACAGGACTGATTGGGATCGAACGAATGCCGCTGCACCCATATGTTTATCAGGCAGTAATGTTATATGAAATAAAAATAAGTCGTCCCCGCTTAAGCTAGAAATTTAAGTATGGGATGTGTTTCTACGAGCTCAACTCTTACAGAATGTCATTAGAACGCTCCGACAGACCTAGCTGAAAGTGGTTTGGCGCCGTGTCAAAAGACTTCGCGCACTGACATTTCTGTTTTCCTCTTGTGAAAAATGAGTCACTGCGTCTGCTGGCAGGTTGATGCGTGGGATGATTCAGCCTTGACCCTGAAATTTTGCTAAACTTCCTTTTTTCCTACTACCGCATTTAGCAGAGCAGCCAAACCATCAGGAGATTCAAACGATTTAATTAATTAGGTGCTGTATTTATGGCACATTTAAGAGGATGTCTGCTTGGAAAATTGTTATTACACTAAGTGGGTTGCAAACGCGTTATTCCTCGCTACCACTACAGCTTTGTAAGTTTACGCAGTTTGAAGGGCTAGGCTAGTAACTTAATAAATACTTAGAACAATCCACCAAGTCGGATTCTAACTGTTACTTTTAAACTGACCATTATCATGTTAAAGTCAACGAGGGTTGCTTGAAATTTCAGAGGTAGAGTGAGAAGAGTGCGCCAGTGGAACCCCTTCTGGTGATTGACTTTTGCTAAAAGTAGAACCTATTCCGACATTTAGGAATGTTTGTGCCAGACGACTTCTACGCATCATCATCTCACCATGAGGGGGAGACCGGATTTCTGATCACAGTAATGCCCTCTTCCGCGCTCATTTTACGGCGACCTCCGGGCGAATATAAGTAGGTCTGAGGTGCACATTTGTGGATTCTGTCTCTAGTAGTTAATGTGACGAATTGGCAGTCACGTCAGGGGGCCCATTTCCTATCGCAGCCATTACAAACTGCGTTGAGGACCGAGACTAACCCTAGGGAATCGCGTCGACTGGAGGGGCGAAACAAGAGGAAAATGGCCAGTTTGTCTATCAGCGCCCGCTGACGGCGTCCATAGTCAGCTCCGAAGAGTATGAACAAGTATAAATGAGTGAGTTCCGTAAAACGATCGGTTAACACCCTTCTACCATTGTATATTTCCCATCGCAACCGACTGGACAACGAGCCCGCAGCTCAGTGGTTAGAGACGTTGGACTTCTAACCAACAGGTCGCGAGTTCGAGCCTCGTCTGTTCCACACTTCGGGGTTAGATATGACTGGCCGACGACGGCTAATCAGCCAGAAATGGTCATTTCAGTTTCCCTTGTCTTTGTCGGTAATACCAATTTGCCTATATATATAATGTTAGGGGGCGCTCACCGATCGTTCATACGGAACTCACTCGTTCCGTTGTGCCTTATGGACTCTCTCTCGAGCCCAACCAGCAGCCGCACAGCGGCGCATGATATATAGGCAGAATAGCATTACCGACAAAGACAAGGGAGACTGGAATGGCCATTTCTGGCTTATTAGCCGTCGTCAGCCAGCCATACCCAAGCCCGAAGTGTGGAACACCCGAGCCTCGAACTCGCGACCTGTTGGTTTAGAAGTCAACGCCTCTACTCACCGGGCCACGAGCCCGTTGCCTTGTCGGTTTTCGATCGGGAATATACAATGTTAGGGGGCGCTCACCGATCGTTCTTATGGAATTCACTCGTTCCGTTGTGCCTTATGGGCTCTCTCTCGAGCCCAACCAGCAGCCGCACAGCGGCGCATGATGTAGGCAGAATTTTATTACCGACAAAGACAAGGGAGACTGGAATGGCCATTTCAGGCTTATTAGCCGTCGTCGGCCAGCCACGGGCAACGGGCTCGTGGCCCGGTGAGTAGAGGCGTTGACTTCTAAACCAACAGGTCGCGAGTTCGAGGCTCGGGTGTTCCACACTTCGGGCCTGGGTATGGCTGGCTGACGACGGCTGATAAGGCAGAAATCGCCATTCCAGTCTCCCTTGTATTTGTCGGCAATACCATTCTGCCTATATATATAGGCATCCCAAGAATCATAATTCGAAAGAAATAAGCTCTTTGGGAAAGATTAACAAGTTTTATTGCAAATTTTCGATCTTGGTTCCCCAAGTCGTCTTCAGACGTGAAGTAGGTGTGCACACTTACTTACTGCACACTTACTTCACGTCTGAAGACGACTTGGGGAACCAAGATCGAAAATTTACAATAAAACTTATTGATCTTTCTCATAGAGCTTATTTCTTTCGAAATATATATATATATACGCTGCTGTGCGGCTGCTGGTTGTGCTCAAGAGAGAGAGAGAGCCCGTAGGGCACAACGGGACAGGTGAGTTCCGTAAAACGATCGGTGAGCGCTCATACACCAAAATCAACTCTGTTGTGTTATGCTTAGGTGAAAGAATATGTCAGGTTGGCCACCGTACGAAGGCTCATCTCCCATAGACTAGCTACTGTGATATGATTATAGTAAGAAGAGGGTGAGAACGCAAGAGAGACAGAGAAGGCCGGGAAAAACTATAACTACAGAACCGGTCAACACCACTCCTCGAGTTTGTTGTAGCCATCCTCAAATTAGCTGACCGCTAGTGAATGGTAGTAATAATGATAATAATTTTAGGGTAAGGTGATACCATACTAACAGCACAGGTACTAGTCAAAAGCCCACACACAGTTGTTTCGCCGATGTTTTGCCGCTGCATGGCGGTTTGACGGTTTGTCAACTGCCTACATTCTGAGTGTAGATTCCAAAACAGTTTTGTAGGGATTCGTGCTATCCTTGACTCGCTTGAGTTAAATGAAATGGGGTTCAACAAGAGAAACTGGATTTTGCTTGATTTCACCGATGGGGACGTCGTAGGAAGAAAAGTTTTCACGAGTTGACATGATGTGAGGCCGGTCGGTGCCTAATAAATTTAAGTAGAGCTGACAGGCGTGACCGTAAACATACAATTTCACATCAAAACAACAACCATGCAAAGTCACTAGTCCACATCCACATTACACACGTGACGGCCTAATTTAAAAATTCTTCTAACAGAAACATGCATTAGTAAACCAAGTGCCTGTTGATTTCAGCAGCATGGTTTGCACAAACGAGTGCTTTTATCATCGACAAGCAGTTGAAATCTCTCCGATTTAGGCTTGGATACGTCTTCAGTCAATCATTGTAGGCTTCGCACACGCACGCGGGACCAGCACCGACGCAAAACCTTACCAAACTTCAGGACAAAACGAGAGACAACCATTGACGCAATCAGCGGCATGCTATTCACGACAAGTACAATGGCAAAAGATTGCGACATTTACAGCCAACTCAACTGCTTTATCCAGACGACATTTTAATGGAAGTGTTTGGTGCACTGTCCAACCAAGCCTCGGTTGGGTGCGGGCATAAGCGCTCACCCCAACCTAAGTGCGGGAGGAGCGTCTGCTTATTTGATTTACGCGGGAGCTCCGACCCACCAATGGAGTCGGGGGGTGCCTGTGCGAACCCCTTCATGGGCGACTGACAGGAAACTGACAGAAGACAAGGAAATCAGCAGAAAAGGCGTAAACGGAAGCTGCTGCCCTCACAATTTATGACATGAAGCAGCTATCCAAAGTGATCGTAGGAAGAAAAAGGAGCGGCGAACGTCTGCGACATTGGCGAGGTCATAGCAGAAGAGAGCGGATAGTTTCCCGCGACCTAGTGAGCCGAAAAACACACTGTCACTCACCGTCCGACTTTGTTTTCCGTCAGCAGAAACCCGACCGTGTACTGCAACCTGGTAGCGCGCAGGACTAAGATATAGATGCATGGCTTTTCAACGGCGGCCTAGGCGCCCATCACCGGACTAGGAGGCAAAATAGGAGATGGAACTAACACAGTGGACGACAGTGTTCTCCACGTCAAGGTACCACTTCTCCGAGTTGTTGGTAACAGGGTTCACAGTCTATAGCGCGAAGTTATTAATTAGATTAGCAGCTGGAGCCATAAAGGACAAAGGACTTCTTCCAGTGACCCTGTGGGTGACAAGGGCAAGAGAGATCTGCTTGTACTACTGGAAGCCAACCAGACGGGGAAGAAAGAAAGCGCCGTTAACAGCAATGAGGCTTGGAGATTATTAGTAATGTATAACAAGTGGAGTAAAAGTACGATTCCCAGGTGGCAGGTCAAAAGGAACCGGAATGTCCACCGACTGCTCTGTCAACTGCCACATTAATTCGCCGTCCCCTATCTGGTTTTACGAACCTTCTTGACGGGGGACAGCCACGGAACGAGGGCGACATAGGTCACAGTGGAATGCGGGTTGGAGGCAGGTAAGGCAGGCGCATAAAACAAAGTGAGTCACATAATGAGACCTGTGACCATGAGTTTCTAGTCTCTGAAGGTGGGCAGACGAAATAACAACTTGAAGTGTCATACCAATATACCTCTCCCGATGAATGCCTTTCTTTAGAAATCTATATCAAGCTACCTAAGTCAAATGAGTAGACACTTTGTACGAATATATATGAATACGTGTGAATATCTCAGATGCCCTGCTGCCCTGCGCCTGAACGCGGTACTATTTCGTAAGTGACCGGTATGAGTAACCATAATTATCGAAAGTGCAATTTACTGGCACTCCAACCGATAAGGAATAAGTTCCTTGCCATTCAGTTTGCCAATTCATGACTGTAACCGGCCCTGGTTTTCCGATAGAAGCGAGTAAGCGAGTTCCTGGAAGCAGTTCAGAAGATGCGATTGCTGGAACAAGAAGTTTATTGGCCTGACGCTTCGGATTCCTTATTGAACCCATCACGAGAGACAGTCGCTGAAAAGTAGAGTAGAGGCACAAGGAGTGCAGTACTTACAGGACACCGTGGTCCGACAACTACATGCCTACGATAATTAATAGCACTCACGATCATATCTGGGGGTCGTATTTGATGCGATGATGGCTTGTCAGTCCGCATCTGGGTCGTTAATAGGTGTGATTTTTGGCTTGTCGATTACTCGATAATTTGATTAACTGTCACTGTAACTGCTAGTCGTCCGCGCCCTCTCCACGTGACTAATCATCTTGACCAGGCAATCGCGGTAGAAAACATGAAGGCAAGAGGTCCGAGCACTTGTGAATTGCACGCGGACCGGAGAGCCGACTCAAGCCGCTCGAAGATCACGCAGTTGTAACCTCTCGAGAGAATCCGATAGCTAGCGTCATACCTCCTCACTGCTGAGGAACGCTCGGCTACTCGCATTACGAGCAATCTCCCAGTTTATTTGACGTGGTTGCTTTGTTTGCAACTGCACCAGATTCGGCAAACCACTCTGGGCATTTTCTGCTGTGACTATGAGTCTTTCGGTCTCATTACCAAGTTTTTATCGCCTAGACAATATGCAGTCGAGACTGCAGGAATCTAAAAGAAGCGGCCTGTGTGTAGGCTATGCAACTGCTTCCCCACCGAAATCTAAATTGCAGACTTGTCTGTTGGCCGAATTGAAGGCTATGTGTTATTTTAGTGAGCCGCACGGCCATTGGTGAAGGCTAACTGGTTCGGTAAACAAAGCCTCAGGTCCCTAAAATAGGTAACCGCCGACTAGCTGTGGCAGTTTTGCTAAGACGCGGGCGTCAGTACATGTCAGATCTATTGTTATGTCCCTTGCCATGGTGGTCGCGGCAATCTGCTCGCTCAGCAAGCGCGGACAACTACGACGATCTACTCGGTAGAAAACGGACACCTAACACCGGATGTTGGGAAGTACGAACTTTTCCTTATTTCACGGCTATGTTGAAATAGCTCCGAGGGACGCCTATGTGTGGTAAAATGTCGAACTTAAGTGCCGCCTCCGTTTCATCCATCCATCCTGCTAACCTACAGTTTTTGCGAGATTCTGTGAGGCCTTCCGACTACGAAAAATGACAGTAAAGTCGATTAAGAATGATCGCATGAACTACTTGACCCAGATTCAGGAGTAAGGCCCAAAAGTCGGCGAGAGCCGGATATTAAATCATATTTTATACCAGGCTAGTCGAATGTCTTCGGCACCATCTGTTTCGCCAGATACAAATGATCACAGTTTCTAATAACACGGTCAAGCCCAAGCACCGGCGTCAGCGTTTCAGATGAACTTCAAACAACGGCTGACCAGTTTCCAGCTACTTCCCTCTTTTTGAACGAAGTTTAGTCTTTCTTCTTCCAGAAAAAAAATTGTTGGCATAATAGCGAGGCTGTTCTCATAGGCTCGCAGATGTCAAGCTGCGTGAGAAGTCGAGACTCGGATGTTCTCGCCCTATGCAGCCTGAAACCAAGCCCGCAAATGAAGTACAGTAAACTAGTGTGAAGGGAAACAGCCCGTTCCCGATTTAAAAACTGTTAGCATATCTTGAGATAAGACGGCTGACGCAGCCTAGAAGGGCTTTTCTTCGTCTGTATCAGATGCAACGACGCCAACTCAGTGGAGGACGATAACGAATTCCAGCACAGTCCCGACTCGACACTGCGTCGAGTCATCAGAAGCAGGGGAGCAAAACTACTGCCCCTATGAACCCGTGCATGTACACCCGCATAGTTGGCGTTCAACAGGGTTCTAGGCGTTGCCAAGACCAATCAGACTGTTGGTTGACTAGCTCTCACAGTCGAACCAGACACAGGGGTGACCGACACCACTACGAAGCCTGGCGTCCCTGTTACACGCCCGCTGCGTTACCTTCCCAGCGAGCCTTTCTGGACGCACTGAACGTACAGTACTGCAAGATGTTCACGAAAGAGTATTCAGAGTCAGTCCTCCAGTCTCTTGAACACGTGTCCTAACATCGTCAGTGACTAGTGCCAAGGTTGCTGAGTATTGCAAACTCCTCTCTCTAGTGCCTTCTGTTTTCTGCTTGGTTTGATGATTGCAGCACGTTGAGCACAGTCACGGCTTAGCAACTACTTCCCCACCCACTTCTCTGACATAACAGTCTGCGAGCCGGTCTTCTTTTCGGCAAGAAGGTACAGGTCTTCGGGGAAAGGCCTACAATTTCTGTTATAAGAAGGCGGCAAGTGAAAAATGCAACTCCTCGGTGCATTATGTTGCGCAAAAGATGAGCAGTAGTCAGCAAATGTGCAAATTTCGCCCAGACAAAAATTGACCGACTGGTAAGCCCAGTTTCACATCTGCAAGTAGAAAGGTCAACAAAGGAAGTGAAACACAAGTGGCGTGGGGACGACCACACGGCGGCGGCAGGGCGAGGAGACAGGGCAAAAGTCAATTTGCAACCTAGGAGAGAGTCGGCGACGGCGGCTAGACGAGGTCGACATCAATTTCGGAGAAACCCAAATTCTCAGCCTGCATCTGCACACGGGCCGGCACCTGTTGACGGGCTGCGACAGTGCAGTCCTTGAGGACACAATGTTCTTCAATCACGGCACCCTCTCCGATGAGACAGTTAGTAATTTTGCATCTAGAGTGCAGAGAAAAGGTCTCATTAGGCAGAAGTCGGAGAATAGCCCTAGCGCTTGGACAACTGCAAAAGATAAGCGTACCCCTCCTTGACTGTTACATCAGGCAGGAGAACGGAGCTGAGAACCCGCGAATCGTCCGCAATTTTGCATCGAGCACTGAGGATGCAAGAGCGGACCAAAATCCCCTTTCCGAAGACACAGTCAGCACCAACCGAACAATCGGCGACGGGAGCACGTCCAGGAGCATCTTTGGGAGCCGCGTCCGAAGACTGATCTGGAGAAGGGTATTTCTCGCGGACCTGCGAAGAACAAAAACAGGTCAGGTGGTGGGTGGAATAATTATTAGCTTAACACAGAGTTTAAGTAAGGCAGAAGCTATCATCGAAGAGGACACAGGGAATGAAATATTTCCTTTAGAAACGGTCCTATCTAGGCGGCTTAGGACCAACCTACGAGGTCAGCAGAAATAGAATGTGACGCACATTCCACTGGACTGGATGCTCCTGTAGGACAGTGTGAGGTTAATGGATACAGCTTGAAACGAACATGAAGCCCAAAAAAATAAGGAAAACCAATAAAACGAAAAAAACATGTCTATTTTGAAAAGTATTTGAATTGCATGCTTCCTTAAACAGTTTTAACATTGATTTTGGATGAAATATTATGGAAAAAGTGGCTGAACACAGCAAGCTTACATTAACTCCCCCTAAGGCAAAAAGCCATCACACAAAAATCTCAAAAGCCATCGAATGAATGCATGTGAAACTGTTCCCTCCAGACAAAGATCGCAAAGTGGTCAGAGAAACTTAGTGTGCCAAGCCGTACCGACTAAGGCAACCTACGTCCCGCAAATTTTTGCATTGAAAGACTTCTGCTTTAAAGCTCGTTTCGGGATCTCCGTTGACATTTCTTTGGCCTTGATTTTTATCGAATATACCCAATAAGGCACAAAAATCGTAGGTATTAAACAGGTGCGTGAAACATGGGGACAGAATATTTCGGACCTGAGGGGTCACTTTTTTATAGAGATCAAATGAGAAATGTCGGTCCTTTGTGATTCGATGACCAAAGCCGATTTTACAAATTCAAGCAAGTGTAAGTGACAACTTCTATGTAAGGGCTTATTCACAGGTCAACCAACAGTAAGACTGAGTGGTGAAGAAAGCAGTTATTCCAGCAGGGGACGACCCCGAATGAAGTAAAAATGAATGGCAAGAGCGGCCTGACAGAACATTACTTGTGTTTATTCTTGATAGGAGAAAACGATGTAGTTTTTCTGAGAAAAATAGGTTGCATACAATAAACATATGCATACCAACTTTAAAGCCTCCAAGTAGCTGGCGGGTGAATCTAATCTCCGACAAACTGCTTTGTCCTGGTGTACAATCGTGCACACCTTCAGAGACTTTGGAATTTCGGATTCGTCTAGTTTCAGCTCAGGCGGAAAATCTCCACAGACTAAATAAGGACATTTTAAGTCAGCAGCGACGTAAACAGATTACGCTGGTTTGTGTCAAACGGACAGGGTCGGTACTGTTCAACATTGACCAGATGCTTCAGAAAGTTCTTCTTTGCTCCACTGTCATCCCTTCACAAAAGAAGAATAAGAAAGCGGTACGGAGGGACGAACCTGATCCATTCAAGCAACTTCAGCGCGAAGCTGGAAAAGAGGTAGAACCCCACGTCATGGTAGTCCGAACAAGTGACTAGGTGATTGTGTGAGGCTAACACCTGCTTTGGAAACCGAACCTGTTTCTTCATATCCGCGTCGGGAACATACATGACAAGCTGTTCTGACACTTGGTCCACCACAAGTAAGTCATGAGGGGTGGACTTAAGGAGTTTGGGGTCTTTGGTGTAGGGTGAGACGACAGATATGACAGAGGCCCGCGTGCGCACCATTGCGAGAAAAAGTCGACGCACGTTCAGATCGGTGACGGCCAGATCGCCATACGTAACAAAGAGGTACTGTGACGTTATGCGGTCGCGAATACGATAGATGCATTCCGGAAGGCTCAAAGTTGCAGGAACCTCAACGAAAGCCAAGCGCGACGAGGTGTCAGTCGTTGAGTCTTTGAGACCTTTCTCAAGTTGGGCCGCTTGATTCGGTCGGCAGAGGATAATGACGTCGAGGATTCCCGCTGAACGGAACACGTTAAGCAGGTTCGAGAGAACAGTGCGTTTCGATAGAGGCAAGTGGCTGGATAGGCCGCTTGCAAGTAGCTGTCGTAGATGCACTGAGTCTTGGTGTGCTAAAATTACGGCCTGCATGATGCGGCAGACCTCCAAGAAAAAAAAACAAATGGCGGATGAATAAATGTGAAGTCTCAATGTAGGTTATCTTACAGTTATCTAGGCCAAATCGAAAATGCCAGCTATGACGTGACATGTAATAGGAAAAACTGTTTTTCGGTCTGTAGATATGACGGTCGTAGTTTTTGGAGGACCTCTCACTAGCCCTTTGGGAAGACATTTATAGCGTGTCAATAAAAGCATAGAGAAAACAAATTTCACTTTTACTACTGCTTAGGTAGAGTACTTTGCATGGCCATGTGATGACGCAATTTTGGGGAGCATAATTCACGCTAGGGAAGTTGATTTAAAGATTCGTCGTTTGATATTTCCACTACCTAAAGTCTAGTCCGGTCTCTACTGGAGGCACCTTTAAGTGGCTAATAACGGTCTTGTGGGGAAACTCCACATCAATACTAGCAGCGTGTGGAAGAATATGCGTATAAACTATCTCATCCATCAGAGTTGCAAACACATTCCGTATCCAGTACTCTAGTCCCATCCGCGCAAGCCCCATCAATACAACCTGCTTTAATAATTAAAGCGCATTCCGAGTTAATAAGGTGATCAACGGAAACATGCACGTACACTATAAAACCGTAAAACGTGCTCTACGCAAGAGTAAAGCCAAAGCAAACTTCAGGACAAACAATACTAGAAGTTTTAATGAGTAAAATAATATACTCTGTCGTCAGTCCTTCCACAAGTTTGACTTAAGTGTACCTTCACCTTATTCGGCAGTATACTGCGCTCCTGTAGGGCCTTAGGAGCCGCATGGGTAATCTTCCCTAACGGAAAAATCCGCGAATTTGCAGTCTGAATCGGCAGGCACAAAAGGTAACCGCAAGTTATCGCACACAAAACCGGGAAAGGACGTCTGGCCAGTTATCATCTCTAGTCCGATTTCCAGACGCCTTGACACAACCATGCAAATAATCCTACAGGGACAGAAGGGAGTGATGGCGACGCTGTAAAGATCTCGTCTGTATTAATTGATGTGTGCTTTACAAATTCATCCGACGCGAATGAAAAAATGAAAGCAGCTGGGTTTACCCGGCACTTTTATGCAAGCAATTGCGCAGATGACTGTAAATCCAGGAGCTAAAAAACCATGACCAGGAATTTGTGGTTAGGCCTGAGTATCCAGTCATCTGCAAGAACAGTCGCGACCACCGAGACACAACAGACAGGCCGACGGGCGGTTCCGCTTGATGATTATTGGCGCCTGCGGCGCGTAATATCTGGAACTGACCCGTCTAGCTACTTTGTTTGATACCACAAGTCAACATATCTGGGTAGAATACTAATGAAGTAAACTAAGACGCAGCTAAAGAGATGGAGTGAAGTTGAGGGGGAAACAGTCGAAAGTAGCCTTACCAAGTTAGGAAGAAGTCATATAAATGCTAATAGAGTGGGTGGCGGAGAGGTTTAGCGAGCCTAATAAGACAAATGTAAATACTCTAAGAAAACAGACGACACACAAAGGAACTTTGAGCTAAATAAATCAGTAGATCTAGCAAATGAAAGTTCTCTTAGTATTGGAGAACAGAATGAGTATCCCGAAAATGATAGAGACCATGCGAGAACATCGAAGTACTTTTTTGACTTTTCTACTGCAATATCAGCCTAGTAAAATACAAGTGACAATAATCACGTTCATTCTGCTTACGAGATTTATTTTTCCACCTATTTTTTTAGCCTTTTCTCACCATTGCAAATTGTTAAATAGTGTTCCTTTTGGATCTGTGTTGTACGCTGCGTGATGTCAGTGGATTTACTGCAAATTGTCAATGCACTATTGAATTTCAATTGGCACTGAGACACTTCCTGCCGATTCAAAACCAGCGCATAGCAGTTCGTTATGCAGAGAGTTAGCTGGACGTTAGCAACAAACTGCAGGCTTATAAATTTGGAGTGTGCTGTTGGCGTGTTTTTGAAATAGAGCAACAATTTTTTGTTTTTTCCCTCCAGTCACGTGAACACTTATTAATTGCATACCCCAGTCTTGTTCCTTTGTTTTAATTGATCTATTCCTATGAGGTCGTCTTTACAGTACGCTAGTACCTTTTTAAAGGAGCCTAAACCCTGCGAAATTTCTGCATCGATTTTTCCGCCTCCTGATCATGACTCTAGTGGTTTGCGGCTAATTTGTCGTTTCTACGATTGTCCTGCGTTGGCGTTCTCACGCTCCCAAACGCAACGAACTCACCGTGCCAGCAGCAGTTACACTCTGACAACTGGTCCGGTTTCTCGTCCTTCCTCGTTGGCCTTCCCACGCTCCTATCAGTAAAGGCCAATATTTCGAAAGCAACATCGCTGTGTATGGCAAGTTGCGCTTAAACGCCAGCCAAAAAACAAGTTGCCATTCCCGGGTTTTCTGTCGACTAACTGTCGATCGATATTTAACAGAGCCCATGATATGAAATTACTTCTGTCAACCAAAGAACATGGCAAAACAGGAGTAATTTGCCTTCAGTAGACGTGGTTGAATAGCCATATTGACTCGGAACTAATCACTTCTTCGTCATTTTGTTGTTTTCGAAATGATAGACCATCTCCAACAGGCAGTAGAAGTGGAGGAGTGGCCAGTTTTGTCAATCAAGACTGGTGTATTAATTGTAAGCCCCTGTTTTCATATTCTGGTGATTTAATTGATGTCATTGTTGTTATCTGTAAGCCCTATTTGTTAAATAGCTTTAAGGGTATCATATTTGTCAATATTTACATCCCCCTTCCACAAATAAATGCTCTCTGGGGCGTTTTTGACTTTCTGACAAAAAAAAACTTGCTTCATTATCCTCAGACCATCTTATTCTTTTGTGCGGTGATTTTAACCGTGCGAGCTTTCGGCCCATTACCCTTCTGGGTTTTGATGACCTTGTTTCATTCAATGCACGGGCTGATGCCCCTCTTGATCACATCTTTACCAATTACCCAAAGCTTTTTTGTATTAAAAATAGACCTCCGCTTTCCAGGTCTGATCGCTCAGTGCTACTAGGACTTCCAAAAGTCTATTCCACCTCTAAGCATCAACTGCTTACAAAACCAGAGAGGAAAATTACTGTTCGAGACACATCCGCAGATAAGAGTTCGATTACTAGTACCATCCCAACTTTCCTAGCACTACAAAATGCTGAATTATGCTCTAACAATCTTACACTATTTTTGAATCACATTTTTGATATTTGTTGAACCCATGAAACTGTTATGATCAGGCCTGACAGAATAGCCTCACCATACCTCAAACACTTGAGACGTCGCAAAGAAGCCTTCTACAAACTAGGTCAACGTGACAAGGTGAAGGATATAAATGTTTTAATAAAGAAGGAAATTGCCAGACTTAACGGTTTATTCGTTAGTCAACTTTTTTCTTCTTCATCCACCCCTTCCTCTCCTTTTCCTTCTGCTGAACTGTGGAGGAATCTCAAGCGTCTCACTGGTCAACGTAATATACTTGAACTCATTGATGTAGATTTAAAATCTTTAAATCGAAATTTTATCTGTGTTTTTAACGACTCCCATTCTCGCCCAAACGAAATTTACCTACCACCATGCGACTTTACTTTTGTGACTGTGACAACAGTGGAACAACATCTCAAAAAGGTTCGCAGGTCAACGGCGGCTGGGCCGGGCGGTGTCTCTCCTTTTCTCCTTAAGTCTTGCTGTTCGCAGATAACTCCCGTCTTGACCCACCTTGTTAATCTATCCTTCATAGAGTCCAAGATTCCTGTCGCCTGGCGTACAGTAAGAATTACTCCAATCGCTAAAAAATATTTAACTTTTGCTCCTAAATCTTTCCGTCCTATTGCCTGCTCTTCTGTACTCCTGAAACTTACTGAACGAGTTGCATTAGATTCCCTTCAGTACTCCTCCGTCAATTTTTCTGATCCTCTACAATTTGCATAAAAGACAAAGCGTAGCACCTTGGATGCTGTTACTTTAGTTGTCCATTCAGCTTTGAGAGACTTAGACAAGGGAATGCCGTGCATATGCATGTGCTTTTCTCAACTACTCATCCGCCTTCAACACTATTCCGCGCCAACTCCTACTGGCCAAAGCAGCTGCGTGTGACGCTCCGAGCTGGATTGTTTCTTGGCTTAGAGATTATTTTTCCTGCCGTACTCAGTTTGTCCAGTCTGGAAAGAGAAAATCTTCTATTCTTCCAAATAATTGTGGAGTTCTACAAGGTTCCATCTTATCCCCTCATCTTTTCTCCCTACATACTGATGATTTGAGATCGCCAAACGACTGCCTGTATGTTTAGTTGGCCGATGACATGGTCGTAGGCCACCCACTCAAAAACCTGACTCATTTGCAGTCTTTAAAGGATGGCTTAGATCACGTCTCCGCATGGTCTTCGAATAATGGACTCCTACTCAACAATCAGAAATCAGTACAGTGTGTGTTTCGATTGCAACCCTCTCCCATTCCTGAACCTTTGGATATTCTTCCCAATGAGGTATCTTCTTTCCGGTACCTAGGTGTTACTTTATCCTCAAATCTCTCTTTCTCTCTTCATATGGAAACCCTTTTAACAAAAATTCAAAAACTCGTTTATTAGATTCGTCGTCTACGTTCATATCACACACCCCAGTCCTTAATCTGGCAATTCATAGATGGCCGTATTCTTCCACTCATTCTCCAGTTATTTTTCCAGCTTAACTTAAAAAAGATCTAATTATTTTTAAACGTGTCATTCGAATGCTCGCCTCTGCTGCAGGTGTTTCCTATCATATTTTAGTTGATATCATCGAGCAGCGACACTTCAATACGGTGGAGCAAATTGCTGACCGAATTCTGAATGCCCCCATCCATCCCCTCATAATGAGTTAATGGCTGCGAACTCCTTACACCCTATGCGTCGATGCTCCCGCCACATCCCTTGTCGCACTTCGGCTTATCAGAATTCCATACTGCCATTTCTACCCCCGTATCTCACCTGCAAAGATGCTGAAAAACAAAGGCTGAAACTCGATCTTGCACCTTAAAGTCCTTTTTTCTTCATATATAATTATGTCCACCTGTCCAATTCCTGTTAATCTCTATGGTAACCCCTGTGTACTGGAGAACCGTTTTTGCTGAAAAGTTTGAATGTTATTTTCAAAATAAAGCATTCCTCTCTCTCTCAATGAAGAACTAATTAAGGCAGTTACTTGAGGTTCACAACCCCCTATACGACTGCCAATGGGGGCCCTTGAAAGGATAGTACACTACGACCAGTTTGCTAAAAACTCTTTACACCTTCGCTCCAGCTCTCGAGAATAGACATGCGGCCTACATAGTGTCTTCCAGAAGGCCCTCGTTAATGATGCTTGCTAAGGTCTGATGCGCAAACTCCAACACGCACATGATGGCAGTAGTTTTTGTTTTTCTGTGACTACTTCTGTTTGTTTTCTGATTATGAACATGCTTAACTGCAGAGTTTCTGTAGCGCAACCGTTATAGCAAAGTGACAAGCGCCTTGTCTAAATAATGAAGTCCGTACGCTGCTAGCGATTACAATCCTTACGCATGTGATCATTGTCTGAACTAGTCGATCAGAATGATAATGTGGACAGCGTTGGTACGCTCGAGATAACCGTTAAAAAAGAAAGAAACGCTATCGGAAACTGTTCAAAAAGCGAGAAACTTTGGAACACTCATACTCATGAGTCATCTAATACCTTGGCAAACTGTACCAATCTGCTTTTTGTCACTTTCAGGTTTATGACAGCGTCGACGTTAGAGTAAAATAAATGATCGCATTAGAGATATTAGTAGTTAATGGACTAACTGATCTGAGCCGCTATCCATGGGTTGAACGTTTTGTCACCGCAATATTTTTAAGTATGGCCACGACCATTTCAGACTAGACGTCGTTAATATTAGACACTAGAAGGACTGATCAATTGGCATTTGTTGTCGGGCTACGGCTTTCTTCAGTCATTCATTCAGACAGTTCATCTTCTATGACTGTAGAGGTTTACTGTCCAAACATGAGTATACGGTGGGCACAGACGTTCGTGAAAATTTAGTGTATGCCAAACCGTCCCTAGACACTGTCAGAAAACTGGAAAACCCTCCCAAATACCACATGTCACTGTCTTAGTGCCTAAGCCGACGTGGGGTCGACGAGTTCGTTGTCCAATCAGAGGGCCGTTTATCTTCTAATTTTGGTGCCATCCGTTGGTAACATTGCAAGTCGCTGTAATACAGATGGCGTGAGTACGTTCTTTATATATATCACAATGCAGAGAAAGTCGTACGTATAAACTGTTCTCAGTTATCTTTTCCGGGGCGAAGGAGCCCAAACCGAGAAATTGGCCATCTCGTCCACTTTAAGTCATCTTCGACAAATTAAAACAGGGTGATACCTTCTTGTTAACTCACATCTGTTGTTAATCCCACATTTAACCTATAGTAAGTGACCGATTACATGAAATGTCGACGGAAATCCAGAAATGCGATTTCGATTTGGAAAGACTACATAGGTAAGGTTGTAATATTGATATTTCTGACTCGAGGGATTTTGGCTGCGGACTGTGCTTATTAATAGCAATAATAATTTTTCTTAATGCCAGTTTGCAGGCACAGTTAAAGTAAAGAAAAGCACAGTCGGGCTAACAGTGAAAAAACTCCTTATGATTAATTACTGAGAGTGGTGTTTTTGTAGTTTGGGTGATTCAGGAGAAAAAGAACTGCTGCACATTAAATGACGTCAGTCCAGAAAGGGATGGGTAACACTGATTCGGATATTTTAATCGTAATAACTTTAGTCTTCAATTTGTTCTCAATTCCAGTACCAAATGGACCAAACGGAACCACTTTAGAATCGTTGTTCGCTGGCACTGAAGAAATTGTTAGTGGTGAGGACGGCCAGGGGGATCAGAGCACACGAACTCCATCACTACGGCAAATTAAATTGGTGGATTAAGCCCCCAAAATATGTTGGGGGTTTTCCCAATACAAAAACGAGCAATAATTTCCTTAAAGGAAGAATAATTTTGCAGACCCTTTGCACTACTTGGTAGGTAGCTTCAAATTGTCATTTTGTCCACAGACAGAATCGACGATGTTAAAGGAAACGTGCCAGAGGAAGAAATAAGAGACAGCACGGTGATTATTGCGTCGGATGGGGGAGGGGTCGGATTAAAAGCAGGATTGCTTAAGATCTTGAACAGTAAAAATAGTCCCTTTTGTAGCCGACAAAACCACAAGGGATCATGGCCTGTAAGCTCACAACGTTTCTGGTAGGTCAAGCATTGGCGATCCGAGGTCAAAGCTCTTTCGGTAAAACATATTGGACGGATGATATTTTATTGCGCTCAGCAGCACGCATGAGGTTAAATAAAATCGAAAAATTTTCCAGTTGAGGTTTATAAATCTTATAAACGTGCATTCTAGTACCGGTAGTTTTAAAATTTCGGAGGATAAACTCGGTCGTTCTGCTGGCTTTGGAGACTATCAGGGCACAGTGCTCCGAAAGATTAAGACTCTTGGAGTAGGATACACCCAGATCCCTAATTACTTCAGGCACATTTACGCCGTGATCGCTAATAAGTATCTGGGGTTGGGGATGATTGCTTGCCACCACGACTGAGCGTTTATACCAAGAAAGAGAAGGACGCCGTGTGCAGCACCAATGGGCAAAGGCCTGTAGGTCACTCTTAAGGTGTTCAAGTATCATGTCCCGTTCTGCCAGCTTATATCTGTATGCAGCTTTCAGATCATCGGCTTGCATGGAGGGCTTACCATTCTGAAATAAGTCCGGTAAATCGATAACAAAAAGGCAAAATGATAGCAGGCCAAGTACACTTCCTTGAATGACTTCACTCCTCACGCATATGGGGTTGGAGATAAAATTGGAAATTCCCCCCCCCCCCTTGTATGCGACCACCCAGGTACGAGGATATCAAATCCAGCAGTTTACCACCTATTCCGAAGGAGGACAATATCAGGAGAAGGAGGGAATGGTCTACACGATCGAAAGCCTTAGTGAAATCGAAATACACTGTATAAAGTGCAGAACCATTGTCCCCAGATTGGAGAACATGACCAAAGATAGAGAGATGACTGGTGTCACAAGGCGGAGCTTAGGAGAATCCGTGCTTAGCAGCATTCAATAGGTTATTCTCTGTTAAGTGACACATCATCTTATCTTTGATTAATGTCTCTAAGATTTTCGAGTCTACCGAGGGGGTCTTTATTGGTCAAAATTCGCCAAATGACGTAGAGTGACCGTGCTCGGGGATAGGCAAAATGTGTGATTCCATCCGCAGAGTAGGATAGGTCCCACTTTCAACAGCAATATTAAATATCTTGCACAGGAGGGACAGGAAACTCCTTTTGCATCCACTTTTGAAATGCTAACTGGGAAACCATCAGGTCCCGGATTAGGAGAATGATGAGAACACCGAATCGCTACAGTCACGTCCCACAGGGTGAAACTTCTATTTTCGAGAACGGACCCGGTCCAAGCCTGGACGGTGGGGAGCGGAGCGGTCGAGCAATTAATAAAAGTCTCGGACAAGAAATCATTGAAACTAGCAGCGGTCCTACCTTCTCTAAAAACCACACTCGGTATAAATGACTACTTGATCGGCATGAACTTTTCAAGTTGGTTTTCGATGGCCTTATGGATTCAAATATATTGTATGGGAAACATGCAGAAAATATACATTTTTATTCATGTGGTAGCAAATTACGTCGGCTTCGCATTTCATACTCCAAGAGACAGCACCTTTCGGCTTCAAAAATTTTTTCATTATAAGCTTTTGAAGATCCTGTACCGTCTATCCATACAGCATCGTACCCGTTCGTTCATTAATGGTCCTTATGAGGTATCCAAAATAGTCCGCATCCATTGGAAATTTTTATGAATTCTACATGGTATCGTATTAAAGGCATAGAGGAATATATGATTGTTCTTATATGGAAAGTATATTTCTTGAATACCGAAATCGTTTAAAAGAAGACGAGGGCACGATCACTGGGACGGTAGATTTATTGGCCTTAGCTTTCGAACTCGAACTGGGGTTCATCATCAGAGACTGCTAGAGTGCAGCAACGTGTGAACGCCCATGGGTTCCCCAACATCCAGCCTAGTTGCGAAATTGGTCCTACAAGAGTTGGAAAAGGTTGCTTTCAGCCACTACAAACCTGCGTTTTGGCGCCGATACGTGGACAATACATTCGTCATTATTGAAAAGGATAGGCTCTCGGGTTTTCAAGACCTGATAAACAGCATCTTCCCCGACAGTCAGTTTACAAGAGAAGACGAGGAGGCCGAGAAACTACTCTTCCTTGAGGTGCTTGTCACACGCACACCTGATGACAAACTCAGTACTACAGTGTACAGAAAGGCGACCAATACAACCCAAGTCCTCAACTATCCTAGCAACCACCCCTTGGTACACAAGCGGGACTGTGTGAGGGCGCTTTTCGACCGGGCATACGTTGTAAGACGCCACCTGATAACTAGCCAGAGTTAGATGTGAGTGAAAAAGACGCCTTCACAATAATTTTGCTACTTCTTCATAAACTGTCCACACCCTCAGCCTTAATTACCCACCGTCAAATGTGAACCGAGTTCTTGCGAATGGCCGTGGATTATGTCATTTCGTCCGATGTGGCCAGATAGGTATCCGATTATTTGGACGTGTTTATTATCACGGGTACCCGTTACGTTTAATTCACACAACTATTTTTCGTCACATACACATTTGTCAAACGCGAAGGTAGTCTTTTGCACATGTGTTAAACCAAACTCATCAAATGAAATACTGTCGGTAGATGTTAGTTTAGAACAGCTTTATGCAGACTGAACTAAAGAAAGGGTCCGCTAGACTAAACGGGATGAATGTGTCGTCAATCAAGTCAAATATATCAAATAGATTACGTAGATTTCCTAATCCAGAAAAGCGGGCAAGAACCGATTACGCTGTGTCGGTCCCTGTTGTAAGAATTGGAAGTAAAGGAAGCCGAAGGAGGATGCCCAAATCGTTAGTGGGGAAAGAAGCCAAGGCTGAAACAGAAAAGTCAACCTGATATTTGACATATTTGCCGTGACACTCGGGAAATCCAAGAATCCCCACAATAGACCCGAATCAACGGCAACAATTCCAAAGGAGAGAGTTATGCATGACGTAGACCTTTTTCAAGTGTATGCGAAAGCTTTTTTAAGAGACGATGAGTCACTTAATGTTCTCAAAGCATTCCGAATAGGGAAGAGTCAGTCAGCATCCGGTTACAATTCCCGGCCTCGACCCCTAAAAGTCATTTTGGAGACTGAAGCACAGGCCCAGCTCCTGTTACAGAGAAAATCATCTCTGCGGGGTCAGCATCCTGAAGTTTTTTTTCAGCCGGATTACGAGCCAAAAGAGCGAATGAAAATGAGAGAGCTGATGACGGAGCTGGAAAAGCGGAGAAGCAGCGGCGAAACACACCTACAAATCAAGAACGGACAAATAATTCAGGTCAAAAGTACATTTCTCTGGCCGAAGGCCGTCATTCTGACAGCCTAACCGATACAATGGTGCCAACTCCTGAGGCTGCTCGCACCAGTAGCCGTTGTCTAGAAATCTATTACCCTAACTGTCCGAGTCTTCTCAACGAACTAGATGAACTCAGATTACTAGTCTCTGAACAGAATCCACAAATAATTGTCCTAACAGAGGCATGGTTGACTACGGAAATAAGTAGTAGCGAAGTCAGTATTGAAGAATACCAACTGTTCCGTTGTGACAGATTTCAGCGTAGAGGAGGAGGCAGAGCGATTTATGTGTCAAATGAAATTGCGTGCTGCCAACGAGAAATATCCGATGGTGCGCCCCGAAATTTTGAAATAATTTCATGCAAGATACGTATCAAACAGTTACCGACACTGAACCCGCGTGTTTTCTATCGGCCTCCCAGCTCGAATGAAATCGCCGATATGGAATTACTTAGTGCACTGGAGTTGTTACGTAAGCAGGAGAATTAACTACTTCTGGGTGACTTCAATGCTCCAGGAATAGACTGGAACATTCCCCTAACAAACGCCCCGTCCACCTCATTTGACCACAAGCTACTACAACTCTCCCTGAATGAATACCTCATTCAACACATAAAATTCGGAACAAGAATGAGAGAAGGACAACGATCTAATTTTTTAGATCTCGTTTTCAGTAAAGAAGAAGGACTCATAAGGGAAGTTAATCCACAACCTCCAATCGGTTTAAGCGATCATATTGCTTTTACCTGCGTGTGCTCTCTACTATCCAACCAACAACCAAAAAATAAAGAGGCGCAGAAATAATTGGAAGGGTGACTTTAACGCAATGAGACGCACTCTTTTGGAGGAAACCTGGTTGGTCAATACAGAAGATTCAGACGAACTTTGGCAGTACTTTCGCGGGATTATAGAGCGTCTGATTGATTCCCATTGTCCAATAAAAATGACAAGACCATGTTCGCGACCACCGTGGGTCAATCCGACGACAACAAAGACCACGAAAAAGAAACAGATACTCTGGAAAAAGTATTTGCAACTTCGAGATCCAAGGTCATTCGCCGAATATAAGGATCAGCGCAATAAATGTCGCAAATAAATACGGGTTGCTAGAACTTCTTTCGAGCGCCGACTGATAGCAGAATCCATTACATGTGCCAAGAAGTTTTACGGGTGCATCCGCAGTAGGAGGAAACATAGGGACGAAATTGCGTGTCTAAAGGATAGCCTCGGAAACCTATTAGTTGAAGGGCCACGGAAAGTGCGATTACTGTCTCAGTTTTTTCAATCGGTTTTTACGGAGGAGTCCTTAGAAGACAATCAGCAGTTTGAAATGGACCGAGACGGCCAGGAGCTTCAAATGCGCCAAGATATTGCCGTCATTGAAACCGTCACCTTTTCCGTCGAAGAAGTCAGACGCGTCCTCAGTCAAATAAAACCTGATAAGTCTCCTGGACCCGACGGAATTCCCGGGCTGATACTTAAGGAGCTATCAACGGAGCTGTCGAAGCCTCTTTCGACTCTCTTTGAGCTGTCAATGAGAACAGGAAGGCTGCCCTCACAGTGGAAGACAGCTAACCTCGTTCCATTGCATAAGGGAGGTAGCAGGATGACAGCAAGCAGCTTTAGGCCTATTAGCTTAACTTGCCTCTCTAGCAAAACGATGGAAGCTATAGTAAAGAGCGCTATACTGCAATTTTGTGAAGAAAATAACATCTTGCAGGATTTTCAACATGGCCTCCGGAGAGGACGTTCCTGCCTCTCAAATCTGCTAGCTTGTCTGGAGATCTGGACCAGGCAACTTGAAGAGGGTTTTGAGGTCGATGTCGTGTACATCGATTTCCGCCAAGCTTTAGATAATGTTGCGCACCAACGCCTTCTTCACAAATTGAGCACCGTTGGCATCCAAGGAGATCTTCTGAACTGGCTTAGGGCGTTTCTGGTTGGTCGGAAACAACGTGTCTGTATCGGGGATAATATGTCAGAATGGGTGAACGTGACCAGTGGTGTGCCGCAAGGCTCAGTTGTGGGACCATTGCTCTTTATCCTTTACGTTAACGACAGCCTTCAGGAACTCGACTGCGGCAAAATAATGTTTGCAGACGATGTTAAGCTCTGACAAGTCATTAAGGGACCGAATGATCAGAGATCCCTTCAAGATAATCTGCACAGACTGCAAGCGTGGTCGAAGAAATTGCTTCTAGATTTCAATGTGGAGAAGTGTGCCGTCCTCCATCTGCGCCCAACCAACTCTCATTCAAATGAGAGCCTGAGGACATATAACCTGAAAGATATAAGGCTCCCCGCAGAATATTCACAGAAGGATCTCGGGGTTTGGATACAGAACAACCTGAAACCAACACTGCAGTGCCACAAGGCTGCAAAAAATGCCATGGGAGTGCTGCATGCAATCAATAGGGCTTTCGTTAACTTTGACCAAGACCTTTTTGGGAGGGTTTACGGCACTTTTGTTCGGCCCCACTTAGAATATGACATACAAGCATGGCGGCCATGGCTAGTAGAGGACCAAGCATGCCTCGAACGAGTACAACGGCGTGCAACAAAGCTGGTAAACGGTCTAAAAAGCCAATCCTACACAGAAAGACTGAGTTGCCTTAATTTATCCCCTCTCTGTTACAGGCAGCAAAGAGGTGATCTCATCCTCGTCTACAAGACAATACATGGTCTTGAGTATGGACTTAAATTTGAGGACATGTTTCAGTGGCACCTTTCATCCAATCTTCGTGGTCACTCGATGAAGTTACGGACAACAATGTCCAGGCTGAATCTTCGTCCTTAATTTTTCACGCAGAGGGTAGTGGAGAAATGGAACGATCTCCCTCAGTCAGTCGTGGAGGCTACGTCTCTGCGACTCTTCAAGAAACGCTTGGATGATTATTTGTGTCCCCTGTTTTCCCTCGATAGTCTGAATCTGAACTAAGACCCCACGCCCCCGCAGATATTTTCTCTGAGACAATGCTACTCAAATGAATCAAGTACTGTTTTAAAAGCGAATATTTTCATCGTTCGTGTGCAGTTATTTTTAACGAGCTGACATGTAATCAATAGGGTTTTCAAAGGCTTTGCCTATTATCCTTACCAAATAAACTGAATAAACTGACAAGGCACACTGGGCTGCAATATCCCCAACTTAAAGGTAAACTTAAACGTAACCTCAAAAGTAAACCTCATTTTTTACGTAACTGAAGACCTAACGCCAACCGTAAACTTAACGCTAAACCTAACCCCAAACCAACCACAAACCCTAACCACAAGTCTATGCCTAACCTTAACCCTGACCCAAGTCATAGCCCTAATCGTAACCCAAACGCTAACCCTAGCCTCAACGATAACCCTTACCCTAACCTAAACCGTTGCCCTGCCCTGCCAACTCCAACCCAACCCCAACCTTAATACAAAACGCAAACCTAAACCGCACTCCAAATCCCAACTCTAACTGAGACCCTTAAACCTGACACAAATCCTAACTGCAAACTCATTTTTCAGCCTGACACTAACCCGGAACCTAAAACCAACCCTACCTTCAAACCGAAACATCAGGTTTCCGTTTTCCACTTTAGCTTTGACTTTTTTCCAACCAACAAGTACTTTCAATGCCCACATAGGGCTTACACTTAGGATCAGAACAGCGTAACCGACCCCAACCAAAAAGAGTTTGCGCCTCCAATTTGGGCTCCGAAGTGCCAACCTTCTTCTGGGTCGGTGGAAAAGGGCACCTAGTAACGGGGGGGGGGGGCTGCGGTGTCACGATAACTGGGTCACTTATCTTATCAATGTCAGAATTTGAAATATTTGGGTTGAGCAGTCAGACTGATTCATCATTGGTGTACGCGTCATCCCAGCATCTGGCTTGAGGACATCCTGATCGTAATTTAAATCACCTGCTGAGTATTTACCGTCCGCCGAGTCAACAGCGATCTATTGGGGGCTAGGGGAAATACAATTACAGTCCTTGCATGCTGCATGCTAAAAATCGGCCGGAAATTTGCACATTACTCCATACGGGATAAGTGGTAGGGGTTCAGAAAACAAGGGCTGGAATCGGCTGACCATCCGCTAGCAGAAGGAAAGTGATTTAAATGTCTGCGTCTGTCCGCAGGGAAGTTGTACATCTTAGACAGCAATTGCATATCCATACCTTCTTTCAACTATTAGGTTGATAATCAGCCGAAAGGCGTGAGTATTTCAAAATGACTGGAAACCGTACTTAGGGTCGGCCGGCGGGGGCTACTACGCATTGCGACAGCCCCATGCAGTGGATACAACACCGGTGACTTGCGTGTGGATGATTTATAGTGAACCAGGCTTGCGCAAAATCGGGCACTTTCCCTCCCACTCACCTACCTATCTCCGATAACAGCGCAAAATAAAGTGCCCGGAAGTAAGTGCGGGCGCAGTGGCTGACAATGCCTAGCCGCCCGTCTACGCGTGCCACACACGACCTCGTCTCCGTGTGCCATGCCACAATGAGGACGTCTCGTATCTCTCACGTCTGCAAATGCCACAAAGGTCGCATGAAGAGGGAACCATTGCAGCCCTGGGAAAGTCCTAATTCTCCGGTCATTGTCATTTTGGTTTGTATTCCCTTTAATATTCTTCCAAATCATTGCTGCTTCCTTGGAGTGTAAGTGATGCGGATAAGTGCCAAGAGGAGATCTGAGTTTGAAATCGGCAGACCAGCACACACTACTGACTGACTGAGTCCGGACACGAAAGTTATACTCACGCCCTTTCAGATGCGACATCCCAACCACATTGAATGACGACTGGGATAGTTTGTCGCATCGGATGCAAGTTGGCAGACACGTAAGGCTCCTTGTGGTTTTGTGTTTCCCCCTATTTTCTACACACTCGTAAACATTTTCGACCGTGTCGGCGTCCTTTTGTCCGGTAAAAACAAGCACCCCTCGCTGCATGACAGGAAGTAAGAGGCAGGCTTTGTCCACTCAATATTTGGCAGAGAATTTTAGAGCTGTTTATTTTAGAGGAGACGGCTAAGCAAAAAAGATGGTAAGCGCCTGGTAAATTTCCGTTTCATCTGTTTGTAGTTAAAGTTACTTGTCTGAAGTTATGTTTGAATATATCAGACTGACAAATCGATGCCAAACTCGTCTTGGCTACTGGAAGCGTCGCCCGAGCATATTTTTCCTGTGACACGTACCAGTAAGCTTTGAGCATTTAGGTAGACTGTCTAGTTTTGAAAATGCCTCTCTGTCATTACACCTGTTTTTTTGATAACATTTGAAATCCCTTGATGGTTAATTCCTAATGGTAACAAGTCCGTCTGTTTACCAGTTAGCGCTCGTGCGGAATGAAGGCTGATTATTCGGGCGAATATTTTCTGTTGGTTTCAATTTGGTTGATAGAGATGTACTGTCAGGCAACTAAAGCCATTCCTGAAATTCGCGCAAAGCATCCTGAACTGGACTAGCTTGGCATATTTTGGGTTTAACTGTCGTGCGGAATTTTTTGCACTTTTCAGCAGTGAGTTTATAAGTATCTCATTACAGATTCTAAATTGTGATTGGGGCATAACTCGCTAATATATATGATCAAAAACCAAATTTTGTCGTGTAGATGTGAGGGTTTCTGTCCAATAAATTAATTCAGGAGATGAAAATTAAGGAAACTCGTCAGCTGTTCCATTCTTCGATGCAGGCTTTATATCCGGCGAAGACGAAATATAAAACTACGCTTACTCTTTAAGGGGAAGATGCAGCATCAGTCGTCGGCCTGTCTTAATGACAGGCTATTTGCTGGCGTCGGAACCACCTTTCCTGATATCAGCTTTAAAATGTAAATACAACAGAACATAAGACTGACTTCACGGACTCTGAAAGCGTGCGCTTTGCCAGTATCAGCAAACCACGGCCATCACAGCCTGGTATGCGCTGGCAGTTCCCTGCTACGTGGTTCCCTGCCGGTAGATGCGCTTGCACTCCCGCAGGGTATACAGGTTGTACGCATGGCTGCCCAGTCATCCTCGTCCCTGTGACCCCTGTTAGGGGTATTGTTGGTGGTAAAAAATCCTAGTCAAGTGTATGTTGTTCACCAGGGGGTGTGGCGGCACGTCTTGGTGCAGATCCGGCCGTGCCAGTCACCTACGGCCTCCCACGCCTTCAGTCTCCTTGACTCTCTCTTGACGTCGGGCCCATAAGGAGGAGGAGAGAGTACGGTAGATGCAGAGCGGATATTACTAACTCACGCGCAAGTCATCGTCCCTGATCTCACCTTGCTGTGGGGCACATGATGGAGAAGACGGCCGAACTGTCCGGAGCGAATGTCATCGAACGAAAGGCAGTGTCGCAAAACGATCGGGACTAGCTTGTGAAATGCAAAGTTCAACTGCGACCACCCAAGGGTATGCAGGCGAAGTTATTTAAAATATTCAGATGCAAGCGTCACTCCGAGGAGCCTCGGTAATTGGACGCTTAGCTTGTGGGCAGGTGTTGGATTAGAAACATCATAGTGCAGTGTCAGTGAATCAACAAAAACTCAAAAAACACAAAATCTGCCCCAAGGTCATAGCACAGCTGGTCGAATATCGCGTCTGACTGGACACGGACGATCCATATTCACTTCATGTCCCCATCAGCCGAGGTGTCGTGCGAATTGGAATTAGATCAAGTCATGGTGAAAATCCAGCTGCCATCTATGTGTGGAGCAAACGGTGTCCCTAGCAAACAGTATAAACGGACCGTTAAGTGATAGCGCCGATAGGAGAGTCAAATTTCCCGGTGAGGCGCGACGACAAAGTATCGCAAGGAGCTTACCATATGATGGACAGTCACGCCAACTTCGATTCTGCTGACAGAGAACTACTTTCCTCGGGATGCTGCATCATGACCCACAGGCCTTAGAGGCTTTCGCGCGTATATCTTAACAAAACTGCATGTTACTCTGACCTCCCGCCGCCATACCGGGTACTACGGACTCAGCTGTAAGGGAGAAAGATTCATGACTAACTCGGAAACTGCTGAATAAATTTGATGGCGAACTCACCAACGATTACAAAATACCAGTCAACTACACCTACTTTCCCGAAGAATGAGTCCTATTCCTTGACGGGTGCCGAAGCTCTTAAAAATGTTGCCTATCTTACCACTTCCATCGAAGTAGGACCGCCCAGGCCTTTGTGGGATGATCATCTACTTTCAGCAACGCAGGGTAATAAACTGACAAATCGAGGATCGCACGTTTTCTTAGATAAAACAGGACTGTTTTTTGCATCAGCCCCCCTGCCCTATGCGAAAACGAAGACGAGCCCCAGAAAAACGGTCTGTTAGCCTATAATCGAAATGCGACACGTCCAGGGGTGGTGGATAATGAAACAGCCTTCAGTAAATGTTTCCTGAGAAATAAGGAGACGCTCGTGTAGCATACGGCCGTAATACCCCCCGGTGTGGCATGTTGCCAATTGGGCAAGTCGTTTACCCATGAAGACGTCACAAGTCACAACTGTAGTACTTAATTACGCAGCGGGCTTATTATTTTTCTTACAATACTTGTAAACTAAAAATCTTAAGCGCAGATGCAAAGAAAATAAAGCTTAAGATTAGTCGGGAAGTGCAACACTTTCAGAGCTTAAATGTACCCCTTGTTTGAATGAACAATTTTAAGAAGACTGCTTTTGTAAAAAAATGCTTGCAAGAATGAACATTTTATGCATGTTTCCTATAAATCACATTTGCCTACACTTACTCAAGGAATATCATCCTGCGGACAGCACTTTTCGTCTACGTTAGTTAAAATACCTACGATCAAAGCTTCAGTGTGTTCTATAAGCGCTAGCTGGACGCTGTTGGACAATTCGACCGTCGTGCCGCATGTGCTCGGCCCAAAAGTGAGTCAGGTCAAGTAGACTTGGTCTGCATCTGCCGCACTATCTCATTCTCTCCCATCTGAACCCGGTATCAAGACATAGCCATGAAGACCGGAGGCGGAAGAGAGCGCAGATGGCTGGTACTGTCGAGACTGTACCTAGGCCTACCACCACACCCCCTGGTCCACAACAAACATCTGACCAGGACTTAACCAGCAACTATGCGTAGGACCTGTATACCCAGCCGGAGCGCAAACGCATCTGCCGGCAGGGAACCAGGTGCCGGAGAACTGTCAGCGCGCACCAGGCTGCGACGGTAAAATAATCAGGCGAAGAGTCGCGCGTTCTCAAATCTGGCGAAGCGAACGGTCACCGCATTTTTCAAATCACATTGTCGCTAGTGTGGGGACTGGACTTCTTTGGTGGCACCTCGTGCATGACGCGTAGAACCTGAGTGACTTCTCCTTGGTAAGCATTGTCAACAGGCTTCCAATACTCCTGAGATACAGTGGGTTGGCTAACTCATGGAATTTCAACAGAAATTCCGAAACGCGTTTCCGTTTCGAGGAGATTAATTAAGCAGGGTCGTAAAACCAATCATCGTGCAACATAATCCTATAATAATTCAGCTACCCCAGGATGTCGGCTTTCGAACAAACGTCTTTTTGGCTGCATCCAAAAACCATACTCCGTAAAGAAATCCAACATAAGTAGCATGCATTTTTTTCATTGATTTTCGATACCTTTAAAGATTCAATTATATTTAATGGAAAACATGCATAAAAATATTCATTCGTCTGCAAATTCAGTGGAAAATTACGTCTTCTTTTAATTTTACAGTCGAACGAAGGGAATAATTCGGTTTTAAAAGTTTCCAATTGTGGGAGTTTTTAATACCGTGAAATACCCCTTCATAAAACGTCATGTCGCTGCATTTACCAATGTGGTTTGTAAAGTAACAATGTGGCCCAAATCCACTGCTTAATTTTATGAATCCCATACAACCTCCTTAATAGCATAGAGAAGTGTATGAATTTCCGTACTCGGAAATTATGCGGATTGTAGTCTGGGAAGTCTGAATGCAGGTGTAGCGCAGATTGGGTTCAAAATTATTCGGGAAATGGAAAACTTTCATAAAAACGAAGTTTGCTCTTCCTTCAAGTGTGAAATTGAAAGAAGACGTAATTTTCTAATGAATTTGCAAAACAATGAATTTGAACAAGGCACAAGGTCGTCGCAAGATGCCTCCAGGGAAAACATTGTTTCAAAAGAATGAATATTTTTATGCATGTTTTCCATTAAATATAATTGAATCTTTAAAGGCATCGAAAATCAATGAAAAAAATGCATGCTACTTATGTTGGATTTCTTTACGGAGTATGGTTTTTGGATGCAGCCAAAAAGACGTTTGTTCGAAAGCCGACATCCTGGGGTAGCTGAATTATTATAGGATTATGTTGCACGATGATTGGTTTTACGACCCTGCTTAATTAATCTCCTCGAAACGGAAATGCATTTCGAAATTTCTGTTGAGATTTCATGAGTCAGCCCACTTACTGTAAACTTCACTGCGCCGTGAGTGGGCCAAGCCAGTTACTGCTCTGGTATTCGCATAGTAATTCAGCCAATTTAATCCGCTCTAGAGAAACTAGCAAACGTGTAGATGCACGCTGGGGAGGTCTGAGTAGGCAACCTTTTGGAGAATCGACGACCTATCAAAACGTTCCGCATGTAGGCCAGTTCGTTCACCAGGTATCCGCAAAGCACCATCTTCCAGCTCCATTGTCTGGGCAGAGAATCTATCTGTGTTTCCTGCTAAGAGAACCCGATGCGCTATGGGCAGTGTATGGAACATTCGGCTGCTTGTGAACACGGAATTGCTCATTTTAAATCTTACCATGTTGGAAAGCAGAATAAATTTTTATAGAGAGAGCGGTGTTCATTGGCTAGGGTCTCCTTGGCTATCCGTACAATCAATCGTCAATTAGCCAAGCTAGAGTATCCCTGTTCTCTGTGAGCGGATGGCAAAGAGTTTGGATATCTCTATCGTTTCAGAGCCGTGTAAACGGCATCTCATGTGTTCCGAAAAGTGTAAGCAGTAAATGGTCCCCTTTTTAAGTTTTCATACATTCCTATAATACATTTATTTTTATAGTGTGAATAAAGACAAAAACGTCCGGGATAATCGATGTTGTGAGGAAGTGCTCAAAGCCTCGGAAGTTAGCTTGGGGCCTTTTTCGGCAGCCCAGTGAAACACTGGTACCTGGGTTAGATGTTAACTTTTTCATGCCTCATGCATTCCTTAGAGGCAAATTCATAATGCACCATTGTCTGGATTGCAGTGAATGGCTCAGCTGTATAAGATGATTTCGACAAATTCTCGTCCTGTATAGAGACTTACATAGTGAGCAGGCATTAATGCCCGTGCATTGTAAAATTTGGTTGCAATATGCATTCGGAAAGAAATAAAAGCGTTTTGCACAAAATCTACATCACCAACAGCAACAACACCGATTAAGACACATCCGTCCAATGCTGAACCTTGCGCAGTAGGGCCTAAGGGTGGTGCAAAACGACTGAATGACTGACAAAGCAGAGAAAATCCAGGGTTTTGCCGGTCGCTATCAAACCAATCTACAATTTTCAAGTGAGAGGGACTATGTTGCTACTCGCATTGAGGACTCAACAATGCTACCGCAGAAGTCGTAGACCCTAGAGGACAGAGGAGAGCACATCAAGGTTACCCTCAAGCGCTCACCCATGGTTACTGTAAAAGCCACTAGCCAAATTCCTTAGCTGGACACTAATGTCGAACTGGATCGTAAGTCTTCATTACAAGGAAAGATCTAGGCAAGAGACAGTTGTTCTGCGGAGAAGCGATGGAAATCGAAACAATCTCAGTTGAATTTGACAAGTGCTAAAGCCAAAAAAACTTAATACAGTTTTCTAACTGTAGTGCATTATCCGGTTCTTCTATTGCACGCTACGATTTGAGATCACCTGCCCTATCGCAGTCCACTCCGTTTGGGCAGTTGATATCTCTTAAAAAAAATAATAGGGTCATTTGTAGAACGTTTCCCTGCGTACACCGATTGCGAACAGATGCCCCGTCCAACTTGGCATTAGCATTACACATATGCTGAAATCTCCTATGAAAAATCATATAGCAATGCGAGAAGCTTCCCCATCACACTCGTTTAGCATAATTGAAGTATGAACCACCGACATCGATAACTGTCCACAGCTTCTCAGCGCACAGTGCATAATTTACTCAATGATTAATCCACCACTGAGAATTTTTGTGCAAGACTGACTTGCTACTTAACTGTGTGAGGTAGTATCAAATATCTGTCTGTTCGACGGCTTGGGAGACTGCAACCGATAGCCTGCCTCAGTAGACTCTAGAGTTTATAACACGTTGGGCATTTTCGCTTCAACACTGCCTTCTTGTCCACGTAGTCAGTTTGTAGGAATTTGTAGGAATTCAGGACCAAAGATCATGAGCGATAAATAAATGAGCAAGTGAAAACTGGACAGTAAGGAGTTGCAGCCAAAGACAGTTATCAGTTGACTGTAATGGTGGTTAAATGTGCAAATTGGTCCTATTAAGGGCCTGATATGCTTAACCAAACGCAGAGCACTTACAGAGACATTTTGGTATCGCGAACTCTCGGCCTTCTATTTGGCCACGCTCCATGTTCTCACACATAAAACCCTGACTTCAGTAAGATTCGCCTGATTGCTGTATTTGTTGACTTTAAGCGTAAGCACATGTTGAGCAGTCTAACCGAGTTTGTCCTGATTCCCATGAATATGATAAGGCAAGCTCATCTGCATGTAAGGCCGGGTCGATGAATCTCATCAAATCTGTTTTTGTGATTTTCTCATTGGATGTGAGCGAAGATATATAACACTGAATTGTCAGAGTTTATTTGATGAGGTCTTATCAGTCCTTTACATTTGGGCAGGTATTTTCTTACCGCGGACCCTGATCTAAATTCCAACGTAAATGCATATCTCGATGTGTATGGAAGACGCATGGTTTTGTAGTGGGGTCACAACTTTTGAGAAAATGCCGTCCGGAGCGGAGAGTTAAATAGGACTTAATTGTTTCCATTCGTCTGATACTGCACTTAACGTGAATGTCATGGTAATGATCGTGTCGGTACTCCCCTATTCGATTTCGTCATGAGGTCCTATTGAATAATTTTTAACGTCAGTATTGATCTCGCATGTGCCGGGATGTTTACAGTAACTGACTGACGGTGACAACAGGCCAAGATGACGAAGTTTTGAGTTGTGCGTCCAAACTACCATGTCACCAAAATGAAAAAAAGCATTTACTTTGTTAGGAGGCACTTGTAAGTGATAAACCCATTAGTTGGGCACAGTAAGTAGGCTATCCGAGAAACTAAGATAGAAGTATCCCAACAGTTACAAACTAGTAAATAAGAACAAAGTCGTCAGCAGGTAAAAGTGCACGTGGTAGTTCTTTGTCTCATTCAAAGTTGTGCCAAGTTCTTTAATAAGCGTATTGTAACTGATTAAAACGAAACGGACTTAAATGTCACTACAATAATCCCCCTCCTAGGAGAACGGAGTTTAAAAAAAATTATTGTTAATAGAAGGAAAAGGTGGGGGTGTTATACATATTGTACAAGTTGGTAACGGTCGAGAAAACGGACATGACGAACGCTGCGCGTAAGGGGAGGAGTCTGTGGAATGAGGGAAGAGGCAAGGTTATTGGGCGTAAGTGGAGTCTGGGAAATAGCAAGTGCCAATGTGCTGAGTAGAGGTTGTCCGGTTGGGGACGTTGAAAAAAGTACGGTATAAGCCGCCTTCAAGCGATCGATTGAGACCACGTCGGTGCGGCCTCCACGGTCAATTGTAAAATGTTTGTCCGTGCGAGATAGTACTCGAAATGAGCCGTCGTAGGGCTGTTTTAGTGGCCGACGAACGCCATCTACGCGGACAAATACAAAAGAACATGTTAGTAGGTTCGGGTCGATGTACGCCTTACTTGTTGGAGCACGTGGAGGAGTGGTTCGAAGATGAGTCATGGCTTGGCGTAATTTTTGCACATAATCGTTGGGGTTCAAGTCGGCTGAGCTTTGAGAGTACCCGAAAAAATCCCCGGGAATCCGTAAGGTAGTGCCGTAGACAAGTTCGGCAGCGGAACACTCCAGGTCGGGCTTGAATGCGGTACGGATACCGAGCATGACCAAAGGCAGATGCTCGCTCCAATGGGAGGGGTTGTTATGAGCTCGGAGCGAGGCTTTCAGTTGCCGACGGAAACGCTCTACTAAGCCGTTGGATGAGGGGTAATATGCTGTCGTGCGTATGCGAAAACATCCGAGGAGGTCGGTAAGGTTGGTAAAAAGTCTAGACCCCAATTGCTGCCCTCGATCGGTGTTAATAGTTGAGGGGGCGCCATAATGAGAGAGCGAGTGTTCCAAAAAGGCATGAGCAATGGAATCCGCAGTTATGTTAGGTATGGGAGTTGCAATGGGCCAACGAGTAAATCGGTCAATCGCAGTAGGTAAGTAGTTGCAACCACGAGATGTTGAGAGAGAGAGGAGAGGAAATTTGAGAGAGAGAGAGAGAGGAAATGCGCTTTATTTTGAAATCGTAAGTTCAAAATTTTCAGCAAAAAATTGGCTCCATTCACTGTGGGTAGTAAATAAGTTAAGAGATTATTCAACAGTCAAAGAAACGATTATTATGGGGATAGTTCAAGTCTGAGCTTCTGTATTTCTGTCTCTTCGCACGTAAGATAGCGCGCTAGGAATGGCAATACAGAGGCTCGCTAGGCCGATGTGCGACAGGGTATAAGACGGAAGTTGCGGCGCATCGGGCGGGAAGACTTGGCAGCCATAAGATCGGAATGTAGGGGATGGGCAACGTCATCTAGAATTCGACCAGCAAATTGCTTGACCGCATTGAAGTGTCGTTGTAAGATTGTGTCAACTAAAAAAATATGAGAAACGCCAGCAGCAGAAGAGAGCATGCGAAGGATTCGTTTCAAAATTAAAAGATCCTTTTTTAACAGAGCAGGAAAAACGACAGGAGAACAGTATAGGATAAGAGGAAGAATGCAGGCATCAATGAATCGCCAGACTAAGGGTTGAGGTGTGTAGTAGGAACGCAAACGACGAATGTAATAAAGGAGTTTCCGAACTTTAATAAATATGGACTCAATATGGAGGGAAAAGGAAAGATTTGAGGACAAAGTAACGCCGAGATACCTGAAAGAGGATACCTCATTAGGAAGAATGTCAGAGGAATCAGGGTTAGGAGAGGGCCGCAGTCGAAAAATACACTGAACGGATTTTGGGTTGTTAATTAGGAGACCATTTTCCTCCGACCACGCTAGGACATGGTTTAGGCCATCCTTTAGAGGCCGGAGGTGTGTCTGACTTTTGAGAGGGTGTCCAACAACCACATCGTCAGCATACTTGATCAGAAGACAGTCATTAGGGGACCTGAGATCATCAGTGTGGAGGGAGAAAAGGTGAGGGGATAGAATGGAACCTTGAAGAACACCGCAGTCATTGGGAAGGGTCGAAGATTTTCGCTTGCCAGATTGGACAAATTGGGTGCGGAAGCTAAAATAATCGCTCAGCCAAGAGACGACCCAGCCTGGAGAGCCACATGCGGAGGTTTTGGAAAGGAGAAGAGGACGCGGGACGGTATTGAAGGCGGAGGAGTAATCCAGAAAAGCGCACGCATACTCGCGGCAACCCTTGTCTAATGCTTTTAGAGCAGAGTGGACCACAAGAGCGACAGCATCTAAAGTACTCCGTTTAGCTTTGTATGCAAATTGTAAGGGGTCGGAAAAACTGGAAGAAAAAGGCTTAATGATATCTAGGGCAACTCTTTCAGCAAGCTTTAGTATTGCAGAGGAGCAGGCAATTGGGCGAAAAGATTTAGGACCAAAGTTAGCAGGCTTTTTAGGGATGGGAGTAATTCTCACTGTACGCCAGGCGTTGGGAATCTTGGACTCCATGAAAGACATATTGATTAGGTGCGCTAAAATAGGGGCTATCTGAGAACTGCAAGATTTAAGAAGAAAAGGCGAGACACCATCCGGTCCGGCAGCTGTTGATCCACGGACCTTTTTAAGGTGTTTCTCTACTGTTGCCAAAGACACGGGTTGGAATGCACTCGGTGATAGGGGAATGTCTTCTAAGGGAAGATGGGAGTCATTGTGACTAAATATAAAAATTTTATTTAGGGAGTCTAAATCTGCATCCACATGCATCAGCGTGTTGCGATGACCAGTGAGACGCTTAAGATGTTGGAAAAGGACCTACCAGATCTATATGGACATGTGCAAAACGTGCGTCGGGCGCGAGAAAAGTGATAAACCCATTAGTTGGGCACAGTAAGTAGGCTATCCGAGAAACTAAGATAGAAGTATCCCAACAGTTACAAACTAGTTAATAAGAACAAAGTCGTCAGCAGGTAAAAGTGCACGTGGTAGTTCTTTGTCTCATTCAAAGTTGTGCCAAGTTCTTTACTAAGCGTATTGTAACTGATTAAAACGAAACGGACTTAAATGTCACTGCACACCCTTGGTAAGGGGAAGCTTAAGTTGGTATTGTCACACAGCTCTCGAATTCAACTTCTGAATGCTGAGCGGAATGTTCGTAGATTTGCATTACTGAGTTGCCTTGATTGGAGCACTGGTTTGTATGCGGTAGAACTGATTCAAGCCTGATGGTGAATATGCAGAATGAAGGAAAGTCGTGATCTGCCGCAATCGGAAATGCGTGCAGCGACCGGGTTAGGAGACACTCATCCGGCCGTCCCTTCATGATCAGTCTGGAGTTCACGAAGGCAGTCGATATCGGCCAACAGTGTATGCTGAAATAAGTACTGATAAGAATAAGGGAGACTGGAATGGCCATTTCTGGCTTATTAGCTGTCATCAGCGAGCTTTATGCAAACCAGGGTTTGCAGAAAATGTGATTTGCACCCGGCATCTTTGGTTAATGAGTTGAGTGGTTAACCACTGTCTTGGCGGTTCTGATCGGGAATATGAACTATGCTGGAAGTGCGCCCACCGATCCATTTACGGGACATGGTCGTCATGTGGTGCCATGACGATCAGTCTAGAGCCGACAAAGTCAGTCATCTGGTGAACATCAACAGATGCTGAAGGGGGACTGGAATGTCTGTTCCCGGCTTTTTGGCCGTCGTTAGTCAGCCATACCGAATACCGAGGTGGGCAACATTTGGGACTCGATCCCTCGACCCGTCAGTTAGAAGTCCGACGCCTCAAACCACTGAGCCATGGACTCGTTGTCTTGTCCGCTGCGGTCGGATGTATAGAATAGTAGGTGGGTGCTCACCGATCGCGCTACGGAATCCAATCGTCCCATTATGCCTTGAGGCTTCTTATCGAGCCCCGCCAGAAGCTGCTCAACAGCGTGTGACATAGGCAGAATAAGTGAGTTCTCTAGCGCAATCGGTGAGCACCCCTCTGCTATTGTACATACTGATCGTAACCGACATGACAAGTCTGTGACTCAGTGGTTAGGGGCCTTTGTATTTCTAACTAACAGGTCGCGGAATCGAGCCCCAGGTGTTCCACACTTCGGGGTTGGGCATGGTTGGCTGACAACGGCAAATGAGCCAGAAATAGCCATTCCAGTCTCTCTCGTACTTGTCCGTAATGTCATTCTGCTAATATCATGCGCCGCTGTGCGGGTGCTGGTTGGGCTCGAGAGAAAGCCACAAGGCAAAACAGGACGAGTGAGTTTCGTAGCGCGGTCGTCAGCGTCCTTGTACCACAACAAAATATCCTAAAAATCCACGTTCACGGCTAGGAAATTGTCCTGCATTCAAACGCTTTAGTGGGTGGACGTGCATACTGTTGCCGAAGCATGCTTAATTTCTCGGCCGACTGCCTATTTATAGGACTTTTAAAGAATGCTTCTCAGCTTTAAAGGGTTGAACAATGTTCAGAGGTGGCTTGGCAGCTTGAGGATGGCCTCAGCTAGCTCGGAGGAGCAGGAGCTAGCCCGAACCGCGCCTTTCGAATTCGGTTTGAAAGTTTCGAGCTCCGACGGATTTGCCTTTCCCGAGATTTCTGCCGACTGGACGCTCTGAGGGCCTATTTGGATTAAGAAACTGGATCGTAAACAACAATTACTCGATCCACACGGAACTTCGACAGGACTTTCTCTGGGACAACCATTCTCTTTCGGACCACTTCTTTTCCAACAGCCCCGCGGGACCCCCTATTCCAAAAACGGCTGAGTCGCTTGTTACTTGCTTCATATCGTTCGTCTGGTTAAATAGCTCTTCGAACATCCTTAAAAACTTCTCAGTTTATATACTTGAAAATGGTAGTCGAAGAAGTGCCTTCGGGATGTTGCTCAGGAAGTGCGCCCCAAGTTGGATTCGAACCCGCTCAAGGAGGTGACGCGGGTGGCGTCGTTACCAATGGACTACGGACGCGCAGCAGGCGGGCTAAAAACAATGACCTAATAAACAATGCACATTGTCTAAATGAATGTAACATCGGCTTCCCCATTATCAAATCTTCTGCCAAACGGGCCAGGAGTTTAGTAACCTTAATGGATGTCAACTACAAGAACGAACATAAAACACATGCGGCATGTTTCAGACTTCTCCAGAAAGTCTTGGAGATGGAGAATGAGATAAATACCTAAAAATAGAGATGGAGAAGTTGACGAAACTTCCTCGCCATTCACCCGTAAAGAGAAAGTCGGCGATGTCAGACCCTCAGAAAACAAAGAGAACATATTCAAGCACAGTCTCATTAACTGGATCAGCCGCCAAGAAAGAAGACTGCCCGTCTAAGGAAGAAATCATAACTGAGAACCGACCTCTTGTGCAAGAAAAGAACGGCAGAGAGGGATCTCAGAAAACGCAGAAGCGCCCCGGGGCATCCCGAAAAGAAAAAGCAGGTCAGACTGTTCGTACGAGAGAGCAGAGTCCACACACAATGCCAGAAAATACCACACTGCCGAAGGATGTACCGTACGACTCGGTTGGTGAGGAACCCTGTGGTAGCTACGCCATCACAGCTGTCTCTGAGTCAAACGATGACAACGGAAATTGGCGAAATGCTGAACGTGCGTGTAAAAATAAACGTAGGGACTCTCTTCCAGACAGGCATCTCTACCGAAAACGAAGCATCGTCATAAAGGGAGCTCCTGAGTCCAATTCTTCGATTGCAAAAGAAAGAATCGAACACGATCTCAACCTCTTTCAAACATATTCAAATGCCGTCCTTCAGGACGGAGAATGTGCTACCGTGCACAAAGCTTTCCGTCTAGGAAACGCAGATGCGTCGCGTGCAGTACCAAGGCCTCTTAAAATTATTCTTGCAAATGAAGCCCAGGCCTCACATCTCCTAGAGGGGAGGATGGCCCTTCGTTATTCGCATAAGGAAGTGTTTTTTCAGCCGGATTACGAACCGGCAGAAAGACACAAGAGGAGGGAGCTCTGGACAGAACTGAAAAGAAGGACAGAAGAGGGGGGCAAGGGGTTGAAAATAAAGGAAGGCAAGATAATACAGATCAAACGGTCGTTCCTGTGGCTAACCCCCTTTGTAATCAGGGCCAGTTCTCCCCGAGAAGACGGACACTAAAGATGCTGTATTGGAATGTGCAGAGCATGTCTAACAAGATGGATGAACTCAGGACTCTGATCGACGAACACACGCCAGATATCATCGCCTTGACAGAAACATGGCTTTCTGAAGCTATTGGAGACCATGAGGTATCCCTCAGAGGCTACCAACTGTTCAGATGAGACAGGAGAAGCCGAGGAGGAGGGGTCGCTGTCTATGTTAGCTACAACATAACCGCGGTCCCTGAGCATAATCCAACAACAACAGCGGAAGTGGAATTCTTATCTTTAACTATTTCCACTAAATACGCCAGGCCGCTGACGTTTGCAGTTGTGTATCGTCCCCCAAACCAGATTTTCGAATACGATAGCCTTCTCCTAAGGGAGCTGAACAAGATCTGCTCGAACAGAGACGTCTTTATTGTCGGGGACTTTAACGCCCCCAATATCGACTGGCAAGCTTGGACGGTTTCGGGTCCATTGAACACATTTGTACAACATTTGCTTGAATTGGCAGCAGAAAAACTACTTTTCCAGAATGTAACTCTCGGAACACGTGTTAGGGAAGGGAAACGCTCAAATTGCCTCGACCTGGTGCTCACTCGAGATGAGGAGACTGTGCTGGATATACAAGATCTCCCGCCAATTGGTGCTAGTGATCATATTGTGATGCTCTTCGAGTATTCCATGTTCTCCCAGCCAAATTCACCTGAACAGTTACAAGCAAATATCTGGAAGGGGGATTTTTCTTGCATGCGAACGCAAGTCTCAGCAATACCGTGGACAACCACATTGCAGGGAACAGTTAATGACTATTGGAGCACGTTCAGCTCACTGGTCAAAAGAATCGTTGATCTAAACTGTCCACTCAGACGAAAAAAAACAAGCAACCATCCGCCGTGGATAAACCGGAAACTTCAAACCGCGTTTAAGAGGAGAAATAAAGTGTGGAGACGCTATCGACAAACAGACAGTTCTGAAGACCTGAAGGAATACAAGCGACAGCGGAATGCGTGTAAACGCGAGGCTCATAGACTTCGAAGCAACTATGAGCTGTGCATATTACAAAATTCCTTGGAGCATCCTAAAATCCTCTATAGTTACATACATAATTGACAGAGCAATCGTGAACCGATTCCAGCGCTAAGATCCCAAAACGGAGTAATTAAGACAGATGACCACCTGAAAGCATCAGCCTTCTCCAATTTCTTTCAGTCGGTATTCACTCATGAAACAAACCCTCCTGCCATGCCTTACGTAGACCAACGACAAAATTCTTCCTGTCCTGCATTGGAAGACAATCCTTTCTTCTCACCCACGTTGATAAGGACCAACCTACGCCGGCTGAAACCTGCGAAATCACCTGGTCTAGATGAAATCCATCCACTTGTCCTCCGAGAATTAGCTGATGTACTCTGTGAGCCGGTGTCCATGATATTTCGGAAGTCCATGGACGAAGGCGTACTGCCAGAGGAGTGGAAAACGGCCCATATTTCTCCAATCTATAAAGGAGGATCCAGGCTGGAACCCGAAAACTACCGTCCTATGAGTTTAACCTGCATTGTATGCAAGGTAATGGAACGACTTATTAAAGGGCATTTAATGTCGTATCTGGAGCAGAGGGACCTGTTATGTGCTGCTCAGCACGGATTTCGTCGTGTTCACTCCGTCTTACAAGCAGTCTTTACTCTCAGGATAAGTGGACAAGAGCCATAGACCAGAGCCGTCCAGTGGACGTCATCTTCTTTGACTTTAAGAAGACGTTTGATAGCGTTTCTCATGGACGACTCCTACAGAAGATTTGGGAGTGTGGAACACAGGGCAGCATTTTTAATTGGATTAAAAGTTTCCTGTCATGCAGGCTCCAAAAAGTCATCGTTGGTGCCACTACATCCGAATGGGTGCCATTAAAAAGCGGCGTTCCGAAGGGCTCAGGCTTGGGTCCTCTCCTCTTCCTCATCTATATAAATGACTGTCCTGCAGACCTTGAATGCGATGGCATCATGTTTGCAGATGATATAAAGATCTGGAAAACAATCAGCTGCGTTGAAGACGCGCAAAAGCTACAGGAAGATGTGAATAAGCTGGCTGCGTGGTCCAACAAGTGGCTTCTAGCGTTTAACGTATCCAAGTGTGTAGTCTTGCGACTAGAATCTGGACGGAGGCGCTTCCCAAAACATCAATACACAATAAATGGGGTTCCACTAAAAGAAGTGGACACGCACAAAGACCTGGGTCTCTGGACATGCTCAAACTTGCTGCCCTCTCAGCACTGCAAAAGAGTCGTCCAAAAGCCAACCAGCATCATGCACTGGATTAGGCTTGTCTTCAAAATCTTTCCTCCAGAACTCTTCTCACAGATATTCGGCACGTTCGTCCGAGCGCACTTGGAATACGGAATGCCATCATGGATGCCCTGGATGAAGAAAGACAGTGATGCCATAGAGCAGGTGCAACGACGGGCCACAAAACTGGTGGACGTTCTCAGGACTCTG
This sequence comes from Spirometra erinaceieuropaei, assembly GCA_902702965.1. Lineage (NCBI taxonomy): Eukaryota > Metazoa > Platyhelminthes > Cestoda > Diphyllobothriidea > Diphyllobothriidae > Spirometra > Spirometra erinaceieuropaei. The sequence continues at coordinate 1,764,527 of CACRXP010000012.1, forward strand.
TCATACCCAGAAAGACTGATCCAGTTAAATTTATTCCTCCTATCCTATAGACGAATGAGGTGTGACCTGTTATGGACATTCCGCATTATCGACGGGCATGAATGTTCGCTCAAAACTGACGACTTCTTTGAATTCACGACCACGAGTCACCTGCGCGGTCACCCGTACAAAGTCAAGTGGGAGCGTACACGCTTAGACAATCGGAAGTTTTCCTTCAGCCAGCGTGTTGTTCGACCATGGAACTCACTCCCAAGTGAAATAGTGACATCTGGTACAATCGTTGTATTCAAAAGGCAGCCGGATCGTTTGATCTTTGATAAACGACGACTTTCACAACAGCCATAAATTTCGTTTCTTTATTTCATCCCTACTTAACACATCTCTGACTTTTAATGAAATGTCTCCTCTCAAACTATGCAAATGACTGCACTTTACGCTGATTGTATATAAATGCATTTAAAATTTCATATATACACTGAGAAGACCGCCTGCAGCACCCTTCGCAGTCCCGTATTGTGAAAAAGGTTTACGTGAACAAATATGTTACTGACAAAATGTTAGTAAGATGTACATTTAACATTTATGTTTTATGTATCGTTTTCAATAGGGTCATCAAGGGCATTGCCTATTACCCTAAAATACACTATTATTATTACATCATTATTATTCTTAAGTTATAGAGTTGCCTACGCTGATTTTTTGCTAATGAATGACGGTGGGAGATGGGTTCCGGCACAGTGAATGATTTGGTTTATTTTCCTTGTCGACGTGTACTAGAACAGGGACGGTTCCTTCGTATTAGTAGACGCTGACTATAGAAACGGCTGAACATGAGAATATGGACACCCAGCATACTACAGACGACATCATACTAATTCTGTGTCCTAACGTTCATTCGAACGCTAACCTTTAACCTAACCCTAAACCTCCTAATCCCAATTACCCCTGAAATTTGGGTCAGGGTCAAATGTGCTACGGGGAGAGGGGTTCATATTCCTGTGTCCGGTCAAAAAATATAATAGACCAAATGAGACACATCAGCTACCCCCATTTGGTTTAATTCACGAGTCGCAGCGGTTCCCGATGTGTGGTCTCGGCAATCAACCAATCTAAACCATCAAATTTCTTATAAGTCTGACTCTGATTTTTACTTTGCGAAGTGCTGGATTGTGTGAGAAGGTCAAGTCTGAAGACCGCAACCTCATTGATCTCTCTCGGACATCTAGTATGGAGTAAGAGACCAAGATGCTGAAAATAAATAGTATTTAAGCACAGTTCAATGCTGCTTTTAACCAGCTCTAATGGGAGATCCGGGTGACATGTGGGGAAAGTTATGTCAGTTGAGACACCTTTGTCTGATCAGGGTTTAACTGGCATTTGTATTCTTCTCTTACCAGTGAAGAGCCCGTGTCCATATCAAATACTGCTTCCACCTATCACAAATGGCATCAGCGACATTTCTTGAATCCGGACAAGCCATATCGGTTTGCTCTCTCTGAAAATCTCAAAGTCAAACAGTTGTGGACGTTGAAAATTCCAACTCTGTCGCTGCGTTTGGATTGACTGTGAGATAGACGTCCATTTTGAACATGAGAAATTTCAAGTCCTCTGTACTTGAAGTTGACACGAACGAACTAATCTGCCTCAATGACATCGTAGGTGCTATTCGTCTACCTCCGACGATCGTCGACAACGAACCGAATAAACACAACTCCCTCTCATTCAATATATAGACCTAATACCTTCGGTCCAAGAACCACATAATATTTCGGCGGACTTTATTGACCTCTCTTTCATCCTTTCCAGATGATCAATTAATCGGTGATCTATATAATCTCAGTAACCTTTCTGGAAGGCTTGCGTGATCCTTGTAATGTTGACGATTAACGCACATGTGGGTGCAATCAGTACACCGGACGCAGGCGGGATTTACTTCAACTTCAGGCCTTTTCTCGCTTTCTGTGAATATAAAGGCTTGATGTCCGGATGCGAATATACCAAACACACAAATCTTGATGGAAATGAAAATATCACAAGAAATCTACAGGCACATTTATAGAACTCTAAAATCCCTACTGTCGGCGGCACGGTTTCAGGCGACGACGCAAATTACACTTCCTAAGTGAGATTTTCAATTTTATAAACTGTGCGTCTCTGCCAAGTAAACCGAATAATTCTTCTATCTTGTCCAGTGGAGATTGGCTTTCACGGGTCTCCATAGCTACATTATGGCAGGGTGACCCCACCAGGTAGTCTAGGGATCTTACTGGCATCTGGGGCATATGAGACGCCGGACAAATCGTGCTTAGTCTCCTGAAATTTGACAAATCATGTATAAAAATGGGTATAAAATTCTCGAAACCATCCAAATTACTGATCGGAGCATTAAGGTACTAGGCGTCAGGACAATTACCATCCGAGGTCAAATTGTTTGTTGACTCTAGTCAAACTTAAGCGGAATTATTTAGGAGAATTTAAGAAGTCTCATTTTTCACACAGACCTTCAAACTGAAGACAATCTAAGCATCAGCACCTATGGGAATACTGGAAAACGTTTCTCAAATTCTGCGTATTTTTTAACCTAGAATGTTCCTACGGCGAGCGAGAGTTATGCAATGAGAACAACTTTACAAAACATCTCTAATCATTCGGAAATCGTCCCGAGCGCATCGACAAAACTCCCAATTACTGATGAACGACATACGGTAAAACGAAAACGCCTTAGTTATATTGCACTGTTTAGAAATAACATATTTTAAGAGAGGCGAAAAATACCAAAACGCGAATGATCTTGTCAACTAAATAAAGTCAAATGTTAGAAGTACATAGAGCGTGTTCATACAAATAACTGGACAAATAAACAACGTAATTAGAATAGCGTTTAATCCCTTTCTGTTTTTGAAGTTTAAAGTATATATCCCTCAATGAATTAATGTGCTATGCGGTATGACCATTACTCGAATGTCTAATATTTGGTGATCTACCCCAAAATGGGGACACGAAGATTCTATGAATTATCCCGTCTTGTTGCCGTTGCCAATGGCGGAGCAAACTCTGCTTTCTCTCACGGACTGAGAGATAATAAGAATGAAGTGTTCAATAAGACCATGTGCCTAGAGACCGATCCAAAACGGCAAAACTGGAATAGAATTAACAGATGCAATTTAAGGCATACCATTTTCGACGCATTGAGACAATTTTTTACCAAATTTTTATGTGGTCTTGACGACGTTGAATTCCTTTGAGTTTCAGAGTGTCCTTGCAATTTCGGTGAGTACTATACCTTCCTTAATGTCCTCAGTTCACCTGGATTTTGTGCAGTCGACTGAGAGAATTTGCAGAAATATCGGGCTCTTGGGGACTTTCTTTATGCAGATGGCCATTTGACGACCAATCCAAACACGAAACCTCATCTCCGAAAAACAAATGTCCACAAAAAAAATCGGCGAGAAGTATCTTCTGATAAGCCACCTCATTTTATAAGGGCTTTAGTGAGGTATTTCGCCCACAAATATCTACGTACTTTACCATATGTTCAAAAACTAAAGTCGCCATAGGATTATGGGTCTTCTTGCGAGTACTTAGGATGTACTCACAAATAGCAGGAAATTGTGAGTGAATTTTAAAAAAGGTCTGTATATAAGCGTCATTACTGTCTTTCGGGCATAGAGTCGCACAGAATTATAAATCCGATATTTTTAACATCGACATAGATCTGGTTTTTCAAAAATGACCTATTCGTTCGCACGCAGCTGCACTTGACTTGCGCAGACCGAAAAATGAATTTACGATTGCAACGGATTTGTTTGATAGAAGTCGCCAGTTGAGATTACTTTCCGCCCGTTTAGGAAAGCTATTAACATAGAAGATATGCAACTGAAAGTGAACGTTGATTTTAACCCACTTTGTAAACAATTCTGCATTAAAAAATTACACTTTACGTAATTATTTCGAGGGATATTTTGGCCGAGATTGCTGCAGATTTCTAAATTGTACTATACAAAAATTGTTCGCTTGACTTTTCAATGATCATTGACAACTTTTGATCAAAATTTGACTATGGAAAGTCATAATTTCAAGTAACTCTAGATTATCTGTTGAGAAATAAGACCTTTTGACTAGTTGAATAGTTACGCATGCCCGGCCTCTAGTGACCGTCACCAACATCAAACTGAATCATCTAGAATAGTCTCTAGATTTGTTCGCCTCCTCCGACGTGACCAACTAGACCTGCACCTACTCGGACGTGTTGATAATCACGCATACTTCGTACATCTAGGGTAAGGTGACACCATACTAACAGCACAGGTACTAGCCAAAAGCCCATACACGCGTGTTTCGCCGATGTTTTGCCGCTGCATGGCGCAGCTGCGAGGGGTTCGGCTCGTCAGTGGGTCCCCCAGCATTCCCCGTGTGTTTTCTGGTAGATACTCCAATTTAGAAATTGTCACTTTTTAATTTCCGGAGAAATTTTGTGCGAAGTAGGAGTAGATCAGTATATTCAAGGTCTATAGGCACAGACCGAGGATTTTATACATGAATATTTGGGCCAAAGTCCATCAGCCACAGCGGGTAACCGCGTAATATTCATTAACTGCCTACAGGCAGCTAGTAGTATCATCTAGGGTAAGGTGACACCATACTAACAGCACAGGTACTAGCCAAAAGCCCATACACGCGTGTTTCGCCGATGTTTTGCCGCTGCATGGCGCAGCTGCGAGGGGTTCGGCTCGTCAGTGGGTCCCCCAGCATTCCCCGTACACGCTGTTTTGCCACACGTAAACGTGCAGAATGTGTAGGTGGTGATTTGCGCAAGAAGTAAACATGACGTATCACGCTATAAATGTCGAAAGATGGAAGATGGTTGCTATTTTAGAATAACCTAATGAACTTTACCCAACTGATCATGCTTACAAGAGGTCCATTAAACGGAAAGAAATTAAAGACGTCATTAATCTACTCGAATGAATGGAGGGAATTTACTATGATACTGCTTCTCAAAACGATCTTACACTTCCGATTTCAGTCTTGAACTACACAATGCCCTCTTTCAGGCCGATAAAGGGGGGAATTCAGTCATCTGTGGACCCGTTCGAGTCACCAGCACTCTAATTCGGAACATTTTGGGTCCGTGATCTGAATGATTCGTCAGAAATGCACGCCATATCTCTGCATCTGTTTTGGCGGCCTCCTAATCCTTTGCATCGCCTGTCGGTTGATTCTACATGGTAAGCATTCCGTCGTGTTCACAACAGTTCGCTCGATGCGAGGAGAAATTAAAGTATCGTTCTCCTAGACTGCCTACGCTGCATGCTAGAAAAACTTACCAATTTCCCCTCATAGATGGAAAGTGGAGGTTTTAAGATGCCGTTCGATAACCTACTGGCAGGTAAAAGAAAGCGCTTTAAGTGTCAGTCAGTTTCATCTTACTCCAGCTTTTTGCTGATAAGACTTCTAAGTCAGAAATGGCCACTTCAGTGGCTTTCGTCTTTGTCGGAACAATTTTCAGCGTATATTCTTGGTTTCCATGCAACTGCCTGCAAAGATTGTACATCAAGTCCCATGAAACAACAGTTTGAGTAGCTTCTGTAACCCTATCGATGAGCGCACTTTCAACACAAGTTTATATTCCTGCCATCAAACGGCTGAACCACGGGCCGTGGCTCAGTGGGCAACAGCTTTAATGGTTAAAGAAAGTGGGCTAGATGGACCAGTTGAGGCAAAACCTGATTTGGGTAGTGCTGGTCGACGATGGTTAGTAAAAGCAAACAGACGAGTTCCAGGAAGCAGTTCAGAAGAAGATGGTAGCATGGGGAGATCGCGGGTGACCAATAATTCGGCTGACGGCGAGCCTAGTTGCTGAGTAGCCATCACGCTATGAACCATCAAAAGTGGTTAAATTGCAGAAATTAAGGACGCGGATGCGGACTGACGAGCGATCACCGCATCCAATACGACCCACAACGATAAACGCGAGAGTGACTAATTACAGTAGGCATGTGGTTGTGCGGCAACCTCTGTGCCCCTCTCGTCCTTATGTGCGACTGTCTCAGATAATGGGCTCTAATAAGAATCCGAAACGTCAGGCCAATAAGCTTCTTCTTCATGCGATCGCATCTTCTTCTGATGGATATAAAGCCAGAAACGACCAGCCTGGTCTTCCTTGCCCTTGTTGAAGCTCCCTTCGGTTTATATGCCTCGTCGCTGTGCGGCTACCCGTGAGGGCTCAACGTTGAGGCTCGAGAAACGGCGGAACGAAAAGGCCGTAAACCGATCAGCGAAAGCCCTTATGACATAGGTTTGGCGTTGCAACCAATCAGTTAAGCTAACATTATCTTGTTGGGTGGGAGGAAAGATATATGTAAGCATTGTTCTACCAGCCTGCAGATTCAACATGCTTCAGAAACTTGCCTACTGTATCCTATGAATGGAATGGAAACTAGTAGTTAGGATCACAAAGCTGGGATTCCGAAATTGGGTTCTGTAACCTTCCGGAGGCTAGATATGTTGATAACCGACCACTGCGAACAACTATGTTCGTCGTATGCCCCACAGCATGGCAGGCGCAGAGGTAGTGACTTGCGTGTAAAATAGTTTATCGTGGTAGTGGACTTGAGTTAAGTCTGTTGCACTCTTTCCACCCTCACCTACCTGGGTCCGCTGAGACCGGAGGCGGGATCGGTCACAGTGCATGACACCTCTTACCAACCCGTCTACGCGTGCCACACGCTCGGCCGGCATACAGCATACCGATAATTCACAGGAGAAAAAAGCCGTCGGCTCAGACAGCATCTGAATAGGAGAGTCATAGTGGTCGCACACAGGAGGATCCACGGCATTCTGAATTTCCATCCTGAGGGAGGACCGAGTTGTTCCGTCATTTGGATCGCACGTAAATTAGTTTAACGTGATAGCAGACTTGTGCACTCTCTCTTCCCCACTCCCCACCTGGACCCGGTGTCAAGACGGAGTCAAAAAGGACGAAGGCGAGGTCAGGTGCAGTTGTTGACCGAATCAAACGGCTCGTCTACGCGTGCCGCACACGTCTGGTCCGAGCGTAAATGGCCAGGTTACCCTACAGGAATAAAGAGTCAAAAAGGACGAAGGCAAGATCGGGTGCAGTTTCTGATCGGGTTAAACAGCTCGTCCCCGCGTGCCACACACGTCTGGTCCGGGTGCAGTTGGTCAGCTCAGGACCGCACCGAGTGGGAGTCACGTAGATACCACGTTGAGAAGGAGCCAGTGTGGCCTGACTCTCCGCCCTGAGGTGAGGACCGAGTTAGTCCGTCATTTGGCAGTCTCTCACCCAGGGCCTTCAGCGCATCGCAATAGTTTAACTGCGCATCAAACTGTTTATGACGAGAAATATGCCCTAAATGTCGTGGAACGGAGTCCCCAGAGTCGGCCTCATTTCCTCTCCTCTCTCCCCGATGCCTGCTGTCCGTCCGAGCATGTCAGTCATCTAATGGGAGGATTGGCCGCAGGTGTTTGGCGCGACGCCAGCCTGAGTTTGGGCCTGCCGACACAGCCCACGTGTGCGGCGCTCCTTACGAGTGTGCAGGCTAAATAACGCGTGTCGAACCCGGATCTGGCGCTCGTGTAGGCCCAACGCAACTATCGCACGGCCCGTTGTAAAGGGCGCAAGGATTCCAGAACGCATCTTAAACATCCTCGTTGGTCAATCGGCAAGTTGCACGCCCTGGGGGGATGGGTAAATGCATATCCGTATTCATGTAGCGCTCGAAGCCATCATCAGAGACAGTTGCAGATAAGGGTAATGGTGGCACAAGGAGTGCAGTATTTATAGCACGTGGCTGCCGTGGGACCGTATGCGCACTGCAATTAACAGTTCTCGCAATCACCGTTGAGGTCGTAATTGATGCGGTGAGGGCTTGTCAGCCTGCGTCCGAGTCGTTAATCGCCGTGATTTCGACATCCGTGTTGGATTCTGGTGTGACGACTGCTCGACAAATTGGTTCACTGTCACTGGGATAATTGCTCGCCCGCGCCCTTCCCACGTGACTGCTTCCCCTGCCCAGGGGAATCTCAGCACGGAATACGGTAACGGGAGGTCATTGCGCTTGTCGGTGGGTTGCGGGCCTGAGAACCATGACTCGAGCAGGTTGTGGTTACCGTTACCGTTACCCCTGCCCACGGAAAATCTCGGCACGGAACACGGTGACGATAACCACAACCTGCTCGAGTCATGGTTCTCAGGCCCACAACCCATCGACAAGCGCAATGACCACCCGTTACCGTATTCCGTGCCGAGATTTTCCGTGGGCAGGCGTAGCAGTCACGTGGGAAGGGCGCGGGCGAGCAATTATCCCAGTGACAGTGAGCCAGTTTGCTGAACAATCGTTACACCAGCGTCCAGCACGGATGACGAAATCACAGCCATTAACGACTCGGACGCGGACAGACAAGCCATCATCTCATCAATTACGACCCCAACGGTGATTGCGAGAGCTGTTAATTACAGTGCGCATACGGTCCCACGGCAGCCACGTGCTATAAATATTGCACTCCTTGTGCCACCATTACCCTATCTGCGACTGTCTCCGATGATGGATTCGAGTGACAATCCGAAACCTCAGGCCAATAAATGTCTTGCTCCATTGCTCCCATTCTCGTTTTCTAAACTGCTGCCTGGAACTCGCCTGTTCGCTTCTATCAGCAATCTTTCTTTTCTGCAGTTGTCGCGGTAGGCTTTGGAGTGCGCAGTACGGAGGATAAATCTTCCTGAGTATGTGTTTTGCGAAGTATGTTCCACAACTGCTGGAGTTTTGCTTCAACAGTTTAAGGAAAGCAGACGCCTCGCACTCTACCTACCAATCCTTGGATCCAATTGCCCGAAAGACCATAGCAAGCTGATCACTAGATGTGCGCGACATTGGAACGATGAGTGTTAATAACCCCTGAGACACTTATAAACTCTGTGAATGTTTTATATTTTATAGTGTCTATGTAACACTACAGGCCTGATGGTGAATTACCAAAAGCATGTGTTTTCCAGCTTCACATTTCAAAACAAAGCCACTTTGTGTGGCAAAAGAAATTCAACACTTTTTAAAATATTCTTTGAAGAATTTCACATGTGTTTTTTTCATTTTACCGGCCGGTTACATGAAAAATAGATAAGGAAAATGCCTTAGTCCTCCCGATGAAACTTCCTATTATTCACTCTCTCACACTAATCTACTCCACTCGGCAGGAAAGATGATTATTTAATTGTAAGAGTTCTTTTTTGTCTCTCAAAACATGCGTGAAATATTGCCTTTTCATCTCGCTGTGGCTCTTAATCTGGAGTCCTGTCAGACCATTTCCGCCGCTCTCGTGGAATATTTCTCAATTATTGCTCGCAAGTCACGAATCTCATAATGTCAAAAGGTCTGGACCCCTTGCCTATCCCCCAATCATGCCTGATCTCTAATCGCCACTTACGCCTGAGTATAATATTTATTTAAAATGAAAAAAAAAACAGTTTGCTGCACTTGAGTGCAGTGCTCAAAAAGCGCCGCTCATCTCAGCGTTTTGTTGATTTGGACCCCCTACTGCAGAATGCCCTCTCATTCACTCTAGGGGCCCTTTGGAGCGACCTAGATTTTTGGCGTGCATAAAAAATCACAATGACGTCCACGCAGTGAGCACTGTTTGTTCGGACTTTGACTTCACAGTCTAGCCCGTAGCAATAAGACTCACGGTGGCAGGTGACTTCATTCGCTCCATGTGCACCGCAGAGAACGGTGTCTTTGCAGGCGTAAGTCACTAGACAAGCAATATCTGTTTTATTTAAGCGCGTTGATAAGCCCGTCGTCCGTGTCTCTCGTCTGCAGGAGGAGAGCTAGCATCTGCGCTTATGTTCAGGGCGGTGGCCTCGTTGGTGCGGTTTCTTATGAGAGACGACTTCTGTAGATCACTTTTCTAGCTGTAAGGTAATCTCGTCGAATCAGGTTTCCGATTCTTTCAGGTGAAACGCCAGTCCCTTCCAAGGCTTTGGACGACGTTGGCATTTGTGGCCTGTCTACCGGCGAGCTTTAACCTGACTTCGTAAAATAGTGAACTGCTTGGCTGAATTAACTCAACTGTCAACAGATTTTTCAGATCAAACGAGCTTGAAATCCCTCAGTCCTCTCTAAAACTGGTAGTCTTTCGGTTACATTTTAACTCAGTGGTTTAAAATTCTATTCACAGAGGCGGAATTGGAACTTTTGACAAATTCATGTAATAAAAAAAATAAATTTGAAAATCCTGTTTATAGTTGCTTTTTAAAAACGCGATTTCACAAATTTTTTTGACAAAAAACCTAAGTAATTTTTTAACTTCCCATTAATTGGGAAATGATTGGTCTGGCGGTAAATTCTTTACCATTCATTTGTTAATTTTGTCGTTGCAACGTTTTCATTCCGGATTTTATGCCATTTCACCCGATGAGGGTTAATAGCACATATTTTTCAAAAGTATAAAGATTCCTTTAGGGCTAAATACTATTAACAGCAATTGTAAATTTTGACTTCGTCTAGGTATACACACCTTTCAGTCATGAAGTGACCCTTTACTTGTCTTAATTCTAAAGAAGATGGCTATAGTCATCATGCAACTCGAGAGATTCGGGTCACTGGAAGGAGAAGGAGGATACAATGAAAAGCAACGTCATCATGACTCGCTCCAGGTGTATGCTATGAGTAAGCATGCCCTGGCCGCACTGGGTTTTAAAATCAGCTTGGCCAACGACCACTTTCTTCAGTCTCAATTATTTGAAAAGCATACATTCTGCTCATTCATTTCAATGCCTGTTCACGGTCTTCATTCTAAGTGTTGATATGGCTCAAATGGTTGCCGCTTAAACGAAAATTCCCTACGTACGCGGGCCATTGCAATTCAGGTGGAACCTACACTTTCGCCTTAAGTTAAAGTGAATGCGGAAGTGGCCAGTGATCTTTCTTGAAATTCGCTGCTACTGATTGTATCCAAAAGGATGGATTTCCCTGATCGTGTGCTACGAGATTTCATCACACCAGCGGACATAATAATCTCAAACTCTTCAAACTCGTCAACCTTAGAATCAATCCACGTGGATTAAGACTTCTTTTCTAGGATTCGTCTACGTAGCGTCGAGTAAAATACTTAAACGTCTGTTGTGGTACAGAGTCACTTATTAGCCTAATAGTCATCCCAGAACTTTGATATCTTTAGAAATCGAGAGTTTTAAATTCATATAAGGATTCCTCCATACAATCTAAAACATTTTCTGTTCATTCTATTGATTTTGACGAATACTACTTCGTCAAACTTGGACGGCCACATTGTGAGCTTATTCCTACTACACTTGAATTCCGGTTTAAAATAGGTAGAGCACAATTGTAAAACATTTGCCTAAACTCCGCGCTGTTTGCGCTAAAGCCTATTATTTGCATATTTTGGATATAAAAATGAACAAAAAATTCTGGAAAACCTGCTTTTTAAGCTGTAAATTACATCTTTTGAATGCACGACGCCATTTATCAGAAAGACATGAGATTCTATGTGAAATAACATTTGAAATTCAAAATCCTTCGTGGTAAAAGAGTTCGAGAATGGATGCTTTTGCAATTTATGACAGAAAAAGTCGTTATCTAATAAGTTGGAGTCAAGCCGCAACCTTCTATCCGGCTAAGGACGTGGTACGTTTATTGCTAACTTCGACGATTCCCGTTTTCACCACACAATATTTATGAACTTAAAAATAATTTTTGAGAATGGACTCGCCAAGTTATGCGAAAAACTGCATGTTCACCCATAAAAATCTAACAGTAGAAGGTTTTTGTGACACAATCTGCCATTACCACTTGGACTTGAGACGTAAAACATCGAAATCTGTTCACACAAGTTTCAAGGATTAGTCTAGCAGGAAAAAGCGACATGGAGCATGGGTTCGGAAAAAAATCAAGACGCTGTCCTGTGGAATCAAATTCTGAAAGTGTCATTTTACGGTTTTAAAGCGCCTCTTTAGCTGAATGTGAGCACCACGAACAAATCTTGATGGGATTTTGAATACTTTAAAATTAAGTTCGAAATTCAGGTAACTTTCAACATTTTTTCCCAAAAGCACACTAGAGTTAATTTTTAACCAATAATTGAGGCTCACACGAAGTATCACCGTCCAATTATCTAGCGAAATCCCACTGATTTCAAAAACTTTGTATTGGCCCGCAAAACTTACTTTGTCTTTAATTAGGCCATAATACACGTACAGGGAACACGGTCATCTAGTTATGGCTTTGTAAATCTCGGATTAAATAACGGTGATCCTGGTGTAACCCTCAGAACTTTGAGGTAAACTAAAACATCAGTACTATATTGAGATGTCTCTTCTCAACGGCAAACCTCCTTTATCTCGCCTTGTTAAATTTCCGAGGACATCGACGCGCGAACTTGAAGTAAGGCTCTTAGAACAGACCTTTTCAGGCACGACCCAAAATATGATATGAATATTTGAGCTGAAATTCGCCAGGTTCTGAGAAATAACCGCGAAACATTCACAAACCGCCAGCAGGCAGTCAGTAGTATATAACTGTGTTATCATTTTACCGTAATAACAACAAAGGTATTAGCTAAAAGCCAGACACACGTGTTTCGCCGATCTCGTGCCGCGGCTTGCCGCAGCTGCGTAAACTGAGTGCGCATTCGTTTTGTTACTGAAATTACTAAACATATTCGATGTTTTACCTTATTGGAGGACATCATATTTAATCAAATTGAGCAGTTAGTTTCAAGGTGTCCGAAATGCACCGAGCAAACTTTACCGAACCGGTAAAACAAGACAAAAAACCTGGATGGATAGCCATTGAAAAATAAGGCGTTAATTCAGGAAAGGACAATGAACTTATTAACACGATGTACACTAAATTACTTATGAGCACATTCGGTCATTTATTGAAATACCTTTAAGCTATATGCAGAGAAGGCAAACCTTAACAGCAACTTACCGTGTGTTCTCATCTCCATATCAGCTTAAGGCAGTATCTATTTCCCATTACTTCCTAGGGTATAAAACCGCGCTGGGTTTAGATTTGCCGCAAATTGAAATAAATGACTTCTAAATAACCTCCTGACCCAAGCTTAAGAGGAAACAAAAGTAACATTCTGAACGGACTCTAGTTTGTGCGATTGGACAGATTGCTACATTAATTTTCTGTTGCTTCGTTCTCTTAAGATGAGAAATTCGACCATAGTTTAAAGCAATTTCGCATGCCTAAATACAAGAAAATCCCATCTCCATTATTTTCTCAAACGCTCAAACCCTACAAGAATCTCCCTTCCTGATCGGCTGGTCAAACAGTCCCATGCAAATGTCAGTAGCATCGCTGCTTCTATGCAACAACTCAAGCGTAGATCGCTCCAAAGCATTATCCAGATGTCAAATAATTACTTTCACATGCATATTCGCAATAATGAAAGGATTTTTTTATATCATACACTCTTGGTCTCATAGGATTTTTTCGAGACCTGAGTACTGATTTTATGTTGTATGGGAAGAAGTGTAGCACTATTTTTGACCTTTAAAGTGGGTGACCCTTTCAAGCTCACTTGCAATCGGGTTATAAATGGCTGATTTCTCGTGTTGTCTCTTTTCAGGAAATGAGCCTCTTCAGGATTCATCGTTGCCTTATTATTTTTTCCTTCTACATTCGTTACGCATTTATCATAGCGTATCCTATTATTCTGTCGCCAATTCTCATTCGGAACAGCGGAACAGTGAGTTTAGAGCATGATTTATTGCCTTTAAATGAAAACAGTTTGTTCTGTAGGCTTTTAAGTGAAATAGTATAAGTATACCAATGTCCAACACCATACTGGTCATATTTGACTGAAGCCTTTTAAGGAATTTGCGTATGAATCTTCTCTCACCAATGCCATCTTTAACTTCCCGCCCTAAGAATTGAAAGCAGTACCAACGATGTACTGTGGAAACTGCATTAGTAAAACAAGAGTCAAAGACTTCTTAAAGATTTATAAGAAGCAAAATGCCCCTCCGCGTGACTCAGTTAACAAACATTTATGAACACAAGTGTTCATACTGAGTGATTTCTGAAGTTTATTATTGAGATTGTAGTTTGTTTCTTTCATTTGGAAGATCTCTTCACCAAGGGTCATGTTACGCATCCTATCTTTTTAAATCCCATTTAGGAGTCGAAGGCAGCCTATATTCTTCTGCTGATGAGCGGATTCTGGATAACCGGTTTCATACCACTTTACGTTACCGCACTCTTCCCGCTCGTTCTTGCACCGCTGATGGGACTAGTTCCCAGTGCCGTCATAGCCAAAGAATACGCATCTGTAAGTCGCCGGCGCATTTGGGTTGTTCGAAAGTATGAAATTTCCTCTTTGATTCTCAGAAGTTCTGGCTGAATTTCGCTAATTGTCTCTCTCTCTATCCTTTACGCAATTTCACGTACGTCCTTCTGTCCCCGCGAATAAAAATAGAGCTCGACTTTCCTCTTTCTGGGTGGTATGATCCTGGCTATTGCTGCAGAGAACACGAACTTGCATCGTCGCATCGCTGTCGCCTTCATGCGCTGCATGGGTCAAGATCCTCGCTTGTAAGTCCATGAACATGAGGTATTTTGTGATATCTCCAACCAAACAGCTCGTAAATTAGGCACAAGGCAGCCATATCCCTTAGCGCCAACTCAACAGCTGCTGCACGCATTCAGTGCAGTTTGTGTAACAACAGTCGTTTGTTTCAATTTTCTCGTGCGACTGAATGTCCTCTTGGGATAACTTAATGACTTGGTAGGTCGAGGCACATGTTTGACAAGTGCCATTGGACAATAGTAAACTGGTAATACATCATTGTTTTGTGGTGTCGACACTTGCCCATATTTTAGTATTTTTAGTTTCCTGAGATATTAGCGTGTAAACTTGGACATAATTCTCCCACTTAGTCTAAAAGTTAGCTGGGATATTGAAACCGAAATCTATCAGCTTATTGGAACCATCGAGTGATATTCACATTCCGCCCACAGGCAAAGTGAATAGTAGTGGATCTATCGTGCCGGTGGCACAGTTGCTATAGCAACAAGCCCAGACAGATGCATCAGCGCATTTTTGCTGCTGCATGACACATCTACGACGGAGGTCATTGCATCAGTGCGTAGCCCCGCGTTCCAATACGCGCTTTCTGGTATGTATTCCGGATTCTATCGTTAAACGTTCCCCTTTTCTCAGAAATTTATGTGTGGACTCGTGCAGCAGCACAAAATCGGCGAAACTCCTGCTTACGCACTTAGCTACAACCTGTGCTGGGAGTTGGACCCCCTTAAACGGGTCACCTGGTAGACGTGCTAGTTTAGAGTTCAGCAGCTGCTAATGGGGCTGCGCACACATAGAAAATGCCAAAATTTTGGGGGTACGGTGGCAGGCCCCGTTGCAGTCTCACACCGCACCAATCGGGATCCGCGACACTCCCAACAGTAGGTGGGCTAACTCGTGAAATGTCAACCGAAATTCCGAAATGCGTTTTCGTTTCGAAAAGATTAATTAAGTAAGGTTGTAAAACTAGTCAGCCTACAACATATTTCTATAATATTTCAGCTACCTTAGGATGCCGGCTTTCGAAAGAACTTTTTTCCGGCTACATGCCAAACCACATTCTGTAAAAAAGGACTACTTAAGTAGCACGAACTTTTCTCATTGAATTTCTATACCCCTAAAAGTCCAACTATATTTCGTGGAAAGCATGCAAAAAATATTCATTCTTTGGCCCATTCGGTAGATAATGACGTCTTCATCTATTTTTATGCTCGAAGGAGAGACATAGTTCGGTTTTCAAAAACTTTTCCAATTCCCGAATAATTTTGAATCCGCTCTATCGTCACACTTTGATTCAGGGTTTCCAAACTAAAAGCCGTATATTTTCCGCATACGGAAAACCACACATTTCTCTACGGTACTAAAGGAGGACCATATACGGTTCATAAAATGTAATTGGACTTTTTGGGGCATCGAAAATCAATGAGAGAAAATTCATGCTAATCATTAATCATTTTTTGTAGAATGTGGTTTTAGCATGCAGCCGGATGGAGATTCATTCAAAAGCCGGCATCCTGATGTGACTGAAATAATATAGAATTATGTCGCAGGCCGGCTAATTTTACAACCCTACTTAAGTAATCTTTTCGAAAGGAAAACGCATTTCGGAATTTCGGTTGACATTTTCTGAGTAAGCCCACCTAATGTAATTTTTTTGCTGTATAAAATCCCGGTCAGTGTACGTTGTGAACCATGGGGTGTGGCGGTACACCCAGGTGCAGGTTTTTGTCGTGCTGTAACGTTCCCGTCTAACGCAAATATACAGACAACGAGGCCCGACAGGATAAGACGGTGACTAGTAGTAATTTTACCAAAGGACCTATATACAAAACGAAACTAAGGGGGAAATCCTTATTACAAAAAACAGACTGAATCTGGGGCGACTGTCCCCGGGGGGCGGCGGAGATAACATACAGTAGGTGGGCTAAATCGTGAAATGTCCGCCGAAATTTCGAAATCCGTTTTCGTTTCGAAAAGATTAATCAAGTAGGGTTGTAAAACCAATCATCGTGCAGTACAATTCTATAATAATTCATTTGCCTCAGGATGCCGGATTTCGCCGAACTTCCTTCCGGCTGCATGCCTAAACCATACTCTGTAAAAATGACTACTTAAATAGCATGCATTTTTTCATTGATTTTCGATTCCCTTAAAGATTCAATTATATTTCGTGGAAAACATGCACAAAATATTTATTCTTTTGCTCATTCAGTGGATAACCACGTCTTCTTTTAATTTTGTAGTCGAAGGAAGGGTATAATTTGGTTTTATAAAACTTTTCCAATTCCCGAATAATTTTGATCCCGCTTCAACCGTTACATTTGGATTCAGGGTTTCCAAACTACAAGCCGTATATTTTCCGCGTACGGAAAACCATACATTTCTCTACGGTATTAGGAGAAGACAATGTGGGGTTCCTAAAACTAAGCAGTGCATTTCAGTAACATTGTTAACTTTACAAGCCACACTGGTAAATGCAGAGACATGACGTTTTATGAACGGCCATTTCACGGTATTAAAATATCTCACAATTAGAAACTTTTTAAAAACCGAGTTATGCCCCTGCTTCGAAGATAAAATCGGAAAAAGGCGTAATTTTCTACCGAATGAGCAAAAGAATGAATACTGCTATGCATGTTTTCCATGGAATATAATTGAATTTCTAAGGGCATCGAAAATCAATGAGAAAAATGCATGCTACTTACGTAGTCACTTTTTTACGGAGTCTAAGTCTTGCATGCAGTCGGAAAAAAGTTCATTCGATAGCGTACACGCTGAGGTAACTGGATTATTATAGAATTATACTGCATAATGATTAGTTTTACGACCCTACTTAATTAATCTTTTCGAAACGAGAAGGCTTTTCGAAATTTCGGCAGACATTTCGTGAGTTGGCCCACCTACTGTAGGGGCTAGGGGCGGGCCTTCTAGAACTTTCTACAACACGGCGGCGCATGGGCTAGCCGTCTAGAACTTTCTATAAAGCCATTCACCTGCGGTCTCTCCCGCCTCCGGTCTTCTTGACTTGTTCTTAACACCGGGCCCAGATGGGGGGAAGAGAGAGTGCAATAGATCATGCGCAAGTCTACTCTCACTATAAACTAATTCACGCGCAAGTCACCGTGCCCGGTCTCAAGCTGCTGTTGAACACGCGATGGACATAGTCACAGTCGACGATAAAACTGTCATGCGGGGGGTGAAGAGGGGAAGTAACTGACTCAGCACGCCACGGATTATTAAGCTGCCCGAGCTCAGGTCGGGGAAGACGCTAACCTCAGACGGGGTTCCGAGGTGGAGAAGATAGTTGCCAGTGAAGGGAAAATCGGAGATGTAATATGTACGAGCAAGGTGGCAGCCAGGCGAGGGTTGCAGACTCTTGCCATGAGGCAGTCGTTCGAGCGTCTTTAGCGAGGGCACGTCCGCGTCAGCTTTCTAGGCGATTGGCCGGTTTGGGTAGTGGAGATTGGCCGAACATCAAACGGAACCCCTCCGTCTAAGGCAACAGCCAGACACGATGAGAGAACAGCATGCATGATCCCAGAATGCCACAAAATGACTGCCGCAGATGTGTACCCGTAAGTATGCCCTAGGTAGGCAGCGAAACGTTGAAGTAGATGCCGGAGTAAGGGTCTTTAAATAATGAGTAAATGCCCACTGTGAAACCAGATGAAGAGAGAAGGCCCGTGGATCTGTACTAGAAAGCCCAGGATACTCCTTTTTTCGACGGTACTCATAAAACCGTAGAACCGTAAACAGGAAAGTCACTGAAGTGTGTCATGTTGTGCACAAGTATCATTCCGGTCAGGCGTATGTAGATTTTCGAAAGAAGCAGAAGTGTAAATGATACCAAACTTGATAGATAAGTGTAAGAACAAACGAAGTTCATTAGCCACTTTTTTCGTGAAGTTAAAAACACCCTGATCAAGTAAGGAACCCTGCCCATATAACACCGAGTGGCATCACTCTTATCCCTCTCCCTACAACTTATGCTCGAATACATTACCTCAATGGACTCATTTAGATCTTTCCTCTATTACCGAATACATGGAAATTATACGCTTAATTTTTTTATCTTATTTAGGTTAATACTGAGCGTGATGCTTCCCACCTGGTTTCTCTCAATGTGGATGAGTAACACAGCCACAACTGTGATGATGATTACCATCGTGGAGGCGCTCTTAACAAAACTGGACGACGCCACTGGGGGTAAAAATTTTTATTAATTTCTAATAGCAGTACAGCAAAACTACCCATCTTTGTTCGTCAGGCCCTCTAAGAGACAAAACTATATTTTTTTTCTTTATAGCCTCCTCTGAAATGCCAGTTATAAAGGAGGAAATGGGGTATGTTCCGAAGTAGCTTTAATATCCCATTCACTTCACTCTTCCCCGACGTTTAACACTATGCGGAAGTCCGTGACATGTGTTCAAATGGTCCAATTGCACTTTCAGAGAGACGAGAAAAGGCCGAAATCGATTACGACGCTTTGCCACGGGAATCAGCCTGTCAGTCTGTTACGCTGCTGGCTGTGGTGGAATCGCAACTTTGATTGGTTCGCCGCCGAATATCATCTTTTATGGTCTTGCAGTCAGGTAAGAATTCATTGAAATGCGGCCGGGAGTGTCTCACATCTTACCCGTTTGAAAGGGAGAAGTTTTAGTGCGACCATAGACTGGCGTTTGCGGAGAAAAGTAGTAAGGATTTTCATGATGTTGTCCAGCGAAATTGAATTATTTCTTACCTAATTTTAGCCGATTTGGGAGCGAAATTTCGCTAAATTTCGGATCATGGATGGCTTACGGACTCCCCATGTCTCTACTCTGCCTGATTTCTACTTGGATTACTATATGCTTACTGTTTCTCGGACCCAAGTAAGTGTTATCATCAGACGTAGACGGTTTAAGCATTTCAAATCAAGGTGTATTCTTAAGGCTACAATATTAAACTTACTTCTGTCTCCTTGAGGACATTCTTCAAGTGCGGTTGCGGAAAAAAGAAAGAGGCCCCAAAGCAACATCCTGTCGAATTCACTGAGGAACCAACCCCGGCAAAAAGCACGGAGAAGTTGCAGGAACTAGAAAATAGCAGTGACCAGGAGGATGATGAAGAAATCCCGATGGACATTGTTGCAATCGTTAAAAAAATTTCCGAAGAGGAACGACGAGTTCTGGGTCCCATGAAGTAAGTGTTTATGTGAAAAAGTGACTTTCTTAGAGACGGTAGATTCTTCAGTCTGACTTATGACACCTCGTTCATTATGAATATATTTAAGCTTGCCGGATTTCGCTTTCCACGCAGCATAGTCTTACAGATCTACTACGCACTTAAATCAGTTGGTGTCTGAAATAATATTATAGTAGATGTGCTATTTCATTAAATGTAAACTCGAATGCGGAAATATGTTCTCGATCCGAGAAGGCTACTTACGTAAGGTTGTAATATTAATTATTATGTACACATCAGAATGCTGGCTCCTGAATGAACATTTTTCAGCCGTCTGCGAAAAAACACTCTGCAAAAATGACTAATTAAGTAGTACGGCGTTTTCAGCTCACTTTCTATGCCCTTATGATTTCAATTATATTTTTGGAAACCGCGTACGCTTTCATAGAAAATTACGCCTTTTTAAAATTTTCCTCTTGAAAGATGGGTATTTTTTCCTTTTTAACACCTTTTTAATTTCCAGATAATTTTTTGCCCCATCTATTGTTGCCGACAGGGCAACGGGCTCGTTACCCAGTGGTTATAGGCGTGGATTTCTAACTAACAGGTCGCGAGTTTGTGCCTCGGGTGTTCCACACTTCGGGGCTTGGTATGACTAGCTGACGACGGCTAATAAGCCAGAAATGGCCATCTCAGTCTCCCTTGTCTTTGTCGGTAATAACATACTGCCTATATCATGCGCCGCTGTGCGGCTGCTGGTTGGGCTCGAGAGAAAGCCCGTAAGGCAAAACGGGACGAGTAAATTCCGTAAGAACGATCTGTGAGCGCCCCATACCATCATGCATTCAATGTCTTTAAATTACATGCCGCCTACACTCCGTCAAAAGAATATCCCACATTTGTCTATACTGTTGGAAAGGCGCTCAAAATCGCGCAATGTTTGGGAACCAGGTTTGATATCTCATATATAACACTAGTAAACGTGCCGGTGTCATCCTTTATGAATGGGATTTTCACAGTCTAGAAGATATTTCTAATTAGAAATCTTTTTAAAACCAAAAAAGCTGAAGAAGACCTAATTTGCCACCAAATTATTACAACAAAGGATATTTTTGTGCATATGTTTTATATTATCTATGAAGATTTGTGAAGTCAAAGGGGAAAATTCATACTACATAAGTGGTCATTTTTGATAAGGCGCAGTTTTTGCAGACAGCGGAAAAGAATCTCATTCAAAGGCCAGCATCCTGCTGTGACTGAAATATCCTAGAAGTATGTCTCACGACAACTAGTATAACAGTCCTATTTGAGCAATCTTTTCGAGTCAAAAACATATTTTAGAATTTCGGATAATATTTCATGAGATAGCGTATCTATTGTAGATCTTGGCTAACGAAAATTATATTCTTTCAGCGTATGCTGTACTCATGCACTGTCGTTATCTTAGTCTTTTCAAATGACGTATGTCCGCCAAACTTTTCATGTTTTGATGGGACCCCGGCGGGTCTTTAATAAACAATTATTATCTATATTCTAGGTTTGGCGAAATAGCCTGCATGGCCTTGTTCATACTGCTAATTGGCCTGTGGATTACACGGGAGCCCGGTGTGCCCGGATGGTCTCGTTTCATGCCAGTTGGAAATGATTCCAGAGGAAGAACTGTGATGTAAGTTACAAATGTTTAACCAGACCGATCGCTTACTTGAAGAAGATCACCGACGAAGAACGAAATGGCCAGTCGATCTTAACCGCCGTTTTTTGGCTGCGTCCCCAATCTATGAGGGCAAGACGGAGTACCGAAACTCACCTTTGAATTCAGACCGGATCAGTCCATTCTACATGCAAGGATCTCTGGTCGCAGCTGACACACCATGAACTCGCGGGGGTTCTAATAATCGGGGTGTGTGTGTTGAGGTGCAGCGATCACTAGGTCAAGTGGCGACTAACAGGGCGAAGGTCGACGGAGCCGCGTCCGCGTTGAAGCCGGTCGAGTGGCCGCGGGATAGTTCGTCCGGGCTTAGGGGAGGGTGCATTGCGGTAGAATACTTTGCAGCGAGACTTTAGAGCACTCAGTTGTTTGAAGCCCGAAACAAATAATGTGATTCGCGTGATGAGGAGTAAAATTCACAGTAATTGATGCGGTGGTGGCTTGTCAGTCCGAGTCATTAATTGCCGTGATTTCGTCATCCATCAACAAGCACAATGACCTCCCGGTACCATATGCCGTGCTGAGATTTTCCCTGGGCAGGGGAATCAGTCACGTGGGGAGGGCGCGGGCGAGCAATTATCCCAATGACAGTGAGACAATTTGCCGAGCAATCGTCACACCAGCATCCAACCCGGAGGACGAAATCACGGCCATTAACGACTCGGAGTCGGACTGAAAAGTCACCACCGCATCAATTACGACCCCAGCAGCGGTGATTGCGAGAGCTGTTAATTACAGTGAGCATATGGTCCCACGGCAACCATGTGCTATAAATACTGCATTCCTTGTGTCACAATCACCTTTATCTGCGAATGTCTCTGATGATGGATTCGAGTGAGAATCCGAAACGTCAAGCCAGTAAATTTCGTGTTCCAGTGATCGCATCTTTTTCTTCTGAACTGCAACCTGGAACTCGCCTGTTCGCTTCTATCACCGATGGAAAACATGTTATAAATAGTGATTTCATTGTCATTTCTTTTTCTCGGCAGGACGTCTCGACTGCTGATTTTTGATTGCCATGTTTCTGCCCTCCAGAACTCTCTGGAGAGACACTCTATGGCAAAGCGCAGTCGCCATATGTCGTCTTGTAACCATGCTAGCCCGCCGAGCGCCATGTAGATTTACCATAACAGAATTTGCTTTCTCTATAAAGGTACGTAGACGACACACAACCTACGATCCTTTTCACCATCCTGGCCTTCATTATACCCGCGACAAACCCTTTTCGTCTTCACAAGAACGAAACAGAAACAGGTGAGTAAACGCACTTGGAGGCGACACTTCACTTCCATCTGGAAATTGAAAGAGCGCCGGTTAGTCTACTGCTTTTGTCATTATAGTAGCGCTCGTTGGCCAAAGAATGTCGAAAATCATGTAATTTGCATGACCGAATAGAGCATCCTCCTAGGCATTAAACAAAACGCTGTCTACTATACCGAGAGTTTAAGAAGCTCTAAAACGTCCAGATCGGGCTTTCGACTACAGTTATGGATGATGAAGACAGGCGCAAAGGATAACTTATTTCTCACAAGTTTCACACTCAAATACAGTAGGTGGACTAGCTCATGAAAGGTCCACCGAAATTCCGAAATGGGTTTTCATTTCGAAATGGATTAATTAAGTAGGGTTGTTAAGCCAGTTAGTCTGCAACATAATTCTATAATAAGTTAGTTACATGAGGATGTCGGCTTTTGAATGAACTTCCTTCCAGTTCTATGCAAAAACTACATTCTGTAAAAAAACGACTGCTTATGTAGCACGACTTTTTCTCGTTGATTTTCGATGTCCCTAAATATCCAATTATATTTCATGGAAAACAGGCATAACAATATTCACTCTTTTGCTTATCCGGTAGACAAATACGTCTCCTTCTAATTTTATACTAGAAGAAGGGACGTATTTCGGTTATAAAAAAGTTTCTGATTGTTAGACTTTTAAATACCGTGAAATAACCGTTCATAAATCGTCATATCTCTTCATTTATCAATGTGCGTTTTGGATTTAACCATATCGTTCAAATCCACTGCTTAATTTTATGAACCCTATATAGTTCCCCTTTATTACCGTAGAGCAATATGTGGTCTTCCGTGCGCGAAAAATATGCGGCTTGTAGTTTGGAAACCCTGAATCCAAGTGTGACGGTAGAGCGGGTTCAAAATTATTCGGGAATCGGAAAACTTTGTTAAAACCGAATTATGTCCCTCCTTCTAATATAATTTTAGAAAGGGACGTAATTACCTACCGAATGAGCAAAAGGATGAATATTGTTATACATGTTTTCCATGAAATATAAGTGGATATTTAGGGGCATCGAAAACCAATGAGAAATGTTCGTGCTACTTTAACACGAAACGAAAATACATTTCGGAATTTCGGTTGACATTTCATGAGTTAGCCCACCTACTGTACACTCAGGGTCATTACCGGGGATGAGCATGAGAGATATTAGTCCGACGCAAGCTCTTCTTTTTGATCTCATCTCTTTTGTCAGTGGCATTTAAGGAGGAAAACTTCACAGGCATGAGGTAAGTTAATCCGATGACCGGTTGATTGTGGAATGTGAACGACTAGTTACCTTTGCGGACGGTCCAATGTCGCGGGCTCCCATTAATTGACCTTACAATGCGTTCAAGGCAGCTGATATATCTCTTTCACGTGATAATGCATGAGGAGTTTCGAACATTATTTTCGCCCTCCATGAACTGTTGATAGTTATTCTGTACATTACCTGTGAATGCATTTGCAGGCGTACGCTTTACAGCTACTCATGCTCTCTCTCTCACCTCCTGAACCACTGCCGCGTTTCCTACTATGTGACATGTTGTGGATCGAGCCCTGGGCTTCCAAAATAGACAGCGCTGTTACGTCATACCTATACGAATCCAACTTGCGGCTGGCACACGACCCGCTAAAGTTTTGCCATCGACCAAGATCTAGTCCGGATTCCACCTACAGTGAGTGACCAATCTCATGAAATGTTGGCTGAAATTCTGAAATGCGTTTTCGATTAGGAAGGATTACTTGGTCGCGGTTGTAATACTGATTATCTTGCGGCATACTCTTATAACATTTCGGACTCGGCAGGATGTCGGCTTTCAAATGCACTTCTTTTTAATCTCCTGCAGAAAGCGTACTCGGTAAAAAATGACTACTTATGTAGCATGCATTTTTCCCATTGATTTTCGATGGTCTTGGAAATTCAAATATATTTTACAGAAACCACAAACAAAAATATGCTTTCTTTTAGTCAATCAATAGAGAATCACGTCTTCTTTATATATTATACTTAAGGAAGGAGTATAATTAGGCTTTAAAAAAGTTTCTAATTATGAGACTTTTTAAGACCGCGAAATGTCCATTCACATAGCATCGTACCTGGCCGTTTACCACTGCTCCTCATGAAATGTACAACATGGTCCGCATCCATTGTATATTTTTATGGAATCTGTATGATATCTCTTTAATGGCATAGAAAAATATGTAATCTTCTTTACGCGGAACGCATGCACCTTGTAGAGTGAAATCACTAAGCACTAATGCAACGAATGATCAGGCTCAAAATTATTCGGCAATTAGAAAACTTTTTTAAAACCTAATTATACTCCTTGCTTAAGTATAAAATTTAAAGAAGACGTGATTCTCTATTGATTGACTAAAAGAAAGCATATTTTTGTTTATGGTTTCTATAAAATATATTTGAATTTCCAAGACCATCGAAAATCAAAGGGAAAAATGCATGCTACATAAGTAGTCATTTTTTACCCAGTACGCTTTCTACAGGAGATTG
The DNA here is from genome assembly GCA_902702965.1 of Spirometra erinaceieuropaei. Classification (NCBI taxonomy): domain Eukaryota; kingdom Metazoa; phylum Platyhelminthes; class Cestoda; order Diphyllobothriidea; family Diphyllobothriidae; genus Spirometra; species Spirometra erinaceieuropaei. The sequence continues at coordinate 1,789,759 of CACRXP010000012.1, forward strand.
AAAAGAAGTGCATTTAAATCCGACATCCTGCCGAGTCCGAAATGTTATAAGAGTATGACGCAAGGCAATTAGTATTACAACCGCGACCAAGTAATCCTTCCTAATCGAAAACACATTTCAGAATTTCAGCCAACATTTCATGAGATTGGTCACTCACTGTAGCTGGCAGCGAAGTTGAGCCTCTGCGACCTATCATGACTTCAGTGCCTCGCATGCGTTAACAACTATTTCCCATTCCTCGTAACTCGTGGTTGATCCTTAGGTTTAACTTATCGAGGGTTCGCATGACATCGTACTCGTTCGCGATGCGTTGCCGACGCAACAAATAGATTATTCAGTTTAAGGGATTGTTTTTTTGACGAATCCTCCTCTGCTCTGTATACTGGTGCGACCGATTATTTGCTGTTTGTTGGATATGGCCCTTTACAAAACCAAGACCCTCATGCCTTCTAACTTGCCTCAGGGATTGGAGGGAGTTTCTCATCATTGATTTGGCTGCACACTCTCCTTTGGTCGAGCGCCTCATCTGCGAGTCCGTGTTGTGATTGTTATTGATTCTCTCGGGGAGTGCTGGAAAATGTCAGTTTTCAACACCAAATGCATCTTCCTGCACCATCTACCTCCAATGGGAGTATTTTCTATAAACATTTGTGAATTTATAAGAGCATCGAGAAACATTGCGACACTTTTATACTTCTTGATTAGCCCTTTTTGTTAATCGAAATTTTGAAGACTGCCGTAAAGTAGTTCCTTTAAAAGCCGACATCCTGTTGTGACTGGAATATCTTGCAATTGGGACACATGGTAATCAATATTACAACCCCCTTAAGTAATGCTTTCTATCTGAAAACACATTTTTAAACTTCAATCAACATTTCATGAGTAGGCTATCTACCGTATGTCCAGAGAATCAAATTTTCAGTGTTGGCTTACAGTCAATAGAGAGCCACTTGGCGTAAAATATCCTATCATGACAATAGATTCAACCAAAGGAATTATACGAGATATTATCTTCCTAGAATGTCTGATTTCGTCTTCAATAGGAATTAGTTGAGTACAAGACCTACGAACCAACGATAAAGGCTGGTCCTTGTAATTTGACTGAGCCACGTGCGACGAAACGGACTAAGTTTTTGCCCCAATACAGTCTTCTCTCTCCGTCTTAAAAGAAATTTAAGATTCTGATAAATTTTCATTGTTAAATTAGGGAATCAGACTTCCTTGTTTTGATCTGTGTGGCCTTCGCTGGACAGATGTCCTTATTGATGGAATTCGCACTTTTGTCGAAAACGGAACTATTTAGAGTAGAAGAAATAATTTATTTCACTCCAGAGGCCAAAAAATCATCAATCGACGTTTAAGTACTGTAACAAGAGCTCCATTCCCCTACGTTTGGCGATCTTTTTCATTTCAGATAAGGAGGCCCGAAAGCGGATTAACAGCAATATCATTTCTTGGGAAGTCGCTAACAGCCGCACCTGTTGGGGTGTCCTCATTCTCCTCGGTGGGGGATTTGCGCTGTCTAAAATTGTTTCGGTAAGCTACTTGGACAAATTTCAACTCCTCCCGGCGAAACAGACACTTGAGTCCTGTACCATGCCGTAGGTTTTTTGTACAATTCAGTTAGCCTTTGTTTCGTGCTGCGATGAGTCGAAGACGTAAGAACTACCTATAGCACGTCATTTATTTATTTCTTGTTCATTGCAATGTGAGTTCTCGTAATTTGTATTCCGGCTCCATGCGCAAACTTCGTTGAGCATGCGTCAGGGCTCTGTGACTGGAGCCTGACTTGTCCTACAACAGGGGAATTTTGTCGTACCAGAGAATTCCTTTTATTTAATTTTCTTTAGGGGAAGGGGGGCTGTGTTTAAATTTTTAGCTCTTCTGTACGATGTACCTATAAGATGTTGGAAACTGAGAAGCGAATTTGGACGGAGTCGCAACTTTGCGTTTTACCAATGAGTTCTTCAGATCTGACCTCTACTCTGAAAGTTAGGGAACCCAGAACGGAGGATTGAGCCCCACTTACAAGATGCACTTTGACGAGTTAACCCAGAGGTTGAGACACGTCGAGGTTGCCTGAAAGACCCTATATTAATAACATTTTAGGAAAACTGTTTGCATGTACAGACATCACTTCATACCTTTGGAGTGTAAGACCACGGCGTGTCTTTGTGCAAATTTTGACAAATTCTACAAAAATAATTTACGTCTGGATAAATCATTTCAGGACAGAATTCTAGCCGCCAACACAGCATTAAAGGCTCCAATTCTGTCCAAGCGGTCTTTGGATGTACGCGCAGTCATCAAAATCGCTGCATTTGATGGCACGTTGTGAAATACCGACAAAATCGATTTCCGCTCTTTCCGAATTGATTACTACTGTCGTCATTTCTTGGTTCGCATACAGTTAACTGGCTAACGGGGTTGTCTGTTGACTGTCCCCAAAGCGTCGGGACTGAGTGGGAAGTTTGGACTGGTTTTAGGCCAACCACCTATCTCTTCTTAATAATAGGGAAAATAAATGTCGGCGAAAATTGAATAAGTAAGTTCAATAATAAACGATCACAGAAACACCTGTAACACGTAAAGGATGTCGACATAAATTTTCTCAGTAGGTCAGATGGACGCAGCAATTAACGGAATCCATCGATGACACTGAGAAAACTCCCATTTCCCCTACATATGTGTTTTATAACTCCAACATGCTGCCCAAACAGATTGCGCAACTTGAAAATTGCAAACTAGCGACGTGTAAACGGGTGGAAAACAGGGAAATCAAGGTTCTTGGTCAAAGAAGACCGGAGTGGGTAAGACGGTATGTGACGGGCAAGATTAGTCTTAACGCTAATCTTTAATCTAGCCTTCATCCAAAGCAGAACCCTAACCCCAACATTAAACTCAACCCCAACCGTAAGTCCAATA
>CACRXP010000012.1:1797839-1856155 GCA_902702965.1 Spirometra erinaceieuropaei
AGGATCCGTCCGAGCCATCCACCTGCGGCCTCCCTCGTCTCCGGTCTTCTTGACTCTGTCTTGACACCGGGCCCAGGCGGGGGAGGTGGAGAGAGTGTAGGTAGATGCAGCGCAAGTCTACCCGCACTATAAACCCCTGCGCGGGGTTTCACACAGTTTGCCCAAACTTTAGAGTTTTCACGGCTTTTGGCTTAGAGTGGTCCGTACAGAGACGCCATCCGGTTAGATATGGCGAGGCGGATGTACTACTCATTTAACCTACACAACTCATGAATTGTTGGGCCAACGGTCGATATTTACGAAAGTCAGTTGGAAACGCTATAATTGAAAGGCAATTTGCTATCGTATTACCGCTCTGATTACCATATTCCTCTTCTGCTTTATCATGTTATACTTTGCCGTTTGTTTGGTTCAACTAATCAACGTTTTATTTAACCGTTTACGCTTTGGTTTTTTGGGTTGCGCGCTCTATTAGATTTCATCCGCAAGTGCGTTAGGTAATGCATTCCAATTAAAACGTATGTTCCCTTAATTTAAAAAACGCCTACTTCGCGCTTTATCGACTAAGCAGTTACCAATAACAAATGAAGTCAAAAAGCAGCCGGAAGGGATGAGTTTGGTTTAGGTTTTTCCGTGTCCAGAAGAGGTTTACATCACACAAGAGGAGCTATAATAGTCTATTCTATTCTATTCATAAATGTCTGTCTTCTCCCTCCGATTTTTTATTTTTCTCTGCTTATTTTTCCATCTCTACCTAAACTGGATATTCTAGTTTTAGAACGAGTCCTCCGAATTTTTTCTTTTGTTGCTGGGGTTTCTTATGTCTTTCTAGTCGATATTGTAATATACCGACATTTAAAATCGGTCAAGCAATGTGTCGGTCGAATTCTGGATGATGTTGTCCAGCCCCTTCACTCTGAACTAATTGCTGCGAAGTCCTCCTGCCCCATGTACTGCAGCTACCAACATGCTCTTGGCGTACATCGGCACCTCCGTTCTCCGTTTTTCCACCTCAGGCACGACACCTTACGCGTAAAGAAAGCGAAGGACAGAAACTGCGACTTAAATTGTCCCCCAAATAAATATTTATTTTGTGTAAACTCAATTATTCTTGCATTATTTGTAGCTGAATATCCCGGTTAAGATGAATCAAACTCTTTATTCTAAAAATTTTAGAGGATACTTTGAGAAGTTATTGTGTTCCTCACCCTCTCTCTCACGCGCACACACAAACATACGCATACACACTGAATTCTGCATAAGGATTCTTCACTGCTCCTTCATGTCCTTCATCTGAACGGAAAGTTCTCCGTTTCGGGATCACAAGTGACCGAGAGTTTAAAGCAAATTCACTAGTATTAGATACAGTATTGACCCATTGTCGAGATTTTCGTATTTAGTTTCTGTATTAGTTAGTTTCTGTATTAGTTTCTGCATTAGTTAGTTTCTGTATTAGTTAGTTTTTTAGTTTCTGTATTAGTTATACAATTACTGGTTCTCGGAAAAATTTATTAGCAATTGAGAAATTTAATCCGTCGTTCCTGTCCAGTACTTTTTACACTCAACTAACGCCCCCTTGCTGTTGTCATGTCTGCAAACATAATTTGGCGGCATACCAATGGACAAATAACAGCATTTGCTGGTATATGTACAAAATGATTGAACGGGTGTGAGTTAGACGATTGGACATTGTCATCGCCTACGGAGTAGTCGTGCTACGACGTAGTAATATAGATGTCGTCATGGCTTTTGATCAGACGGATTTTTCTGCCAGCGGTTTATCGGGGATGGTGAGCACTTAAGGCGGTCGTTCGCCATCTATATATCAGACACACCGAACACGACTTTTACGCTGGCAGGCGCCACGCATTTATTTCCGGCGTCTTGAAAATAGTGAACTTTTTTGTGCAAGACCACTTGTCACATTCACGGACACTCCTTGGTAAATCACCCAGAACAGATGTACCGCAGATGAGAAGTAATGCGCATATTTATCTGGGATATATCAGTAGCTTAAACACCTGTTGCACATAGGGCCTTACGTTTGCGTGGATATTAAATTATTATTAACATGTCTGCTGTAGACCCGTCCATTCTAAACAAATGTTGGCTGATCCCAAGTAAAGTTATCCAATCGTTCATGCTAAAGGATTTCGGAGCAGGAATTTGGATATGTAAGCCTTCCACAAAGCATGGTTTCCCAGTTCACTCGAAATGCAGCGGCACATGACTCGACTAATATGCCCGAACATTCCATTTCCGCTTCGCAGTGATACTACGTGTTGCGCCTGTAACTGATTCCGTTAAACAAGTCGAGGTATTGCTGCATGTCATGGTTGCATGCTATGCCATTTTAAAGGTAAGAATGTGCATAGGACACTCTACGATAGGGATTTATAGACGGAGTGTGCGAAATATGGCTTCATACTGTTCCTGGGTATCATTGCAAAGGTGTTTCTTTGTGCCGAACCAGTCGTGTGCGGCACGCATAGACGGGCTGATGAGTCTTGTCAGTTACTACGCCCGATTGTGCATTCAATCTTCCTGACTATGTTGACGCCGGGTCCGATGAATGAGAGGGGTGAGAGTGTGCTGGATAAATCGCAATTCTGCATGCACTGTAAGCTATTCCACGCGCAGGTCATCACCCATGCGTCCATCCTGCTGTGGGGCACATAGTGGACATCATCGGCATCGACAGTCAAATTGTCACAGATGCCTCACTGCGGAAGCCCTTAAACAGAGAAATGATCCGTATGTTTCTTTACGCGCGCATCATTCGGTTTATTTAGGTGTAGTGTATGTCTTCCTCGTGTGTCTGCTCGAGGTCCAAGAACATGTGTTCATAGCATGGTTGATTTAGCTGCGGCACTGTCAATTATGAGCTAAGTCTCTACATCCATGCTTGTCTAGAACGCTCTGGCAACGATCAAGGTGTTTAAATGTGTGAGATTGGTGGAAAGCTACGGAAGTTGGGCAAACCTTACTGCCTGCTTTGAAAATTATTCCGCTCGGGCTCTTAGCATCAAAAAAGAGGAAAACATCACCGACTTTTCTTGCTATTGTGAAGTATGTTATTCGTCTTCAGTCATGCTGAGTTAGAATGTGTCCAGAGATATTCTGAGGTTCGTTGCAAGGAAGGAATGCCGCGCAATAGACACCGCACTGTTCATTTACCGGACCACGTTCTGCGTCATTTAGAACCAAACAGATTTTCGTCATCCCTGGCCGACAGTTTCTCAGGTAGAATAAAGAGTATATTTCAGGCGCATCGTGTATACCGGGGCAAATATTTCGTAATATGACCGAACAAGAACACGTCAGAAATATAAAAACGTATTTGAAGTTGGAACGTGAGCACGCCAACAGTGCGCTGCCGGTTGCAGACGGTTATTCTTGACACCTTGAATGTGATCAAAGAGTAATCGTGGTCAGTACTTTGCATTCGAATGTGTGTCACACTTTGTCAAAAGATTGGTTGTGTTCAGATCGCGGCAGGGTATGTGACCGCCGTCACCGCACATTGTTTTTGTGGGATCCTAGAGATCAGTTCGGATATCTTTGAAAATTCTATTCGGTCATCTATGATTAAAGTCGTCGAGGCAAAATGATCTCGTTCTACCCCTTGCCCCCGACAAAATTTCGGTATGTTTGTTAACATATTCACAAGGACTTCGTTCTCCTCGACTTTTGCAAACGGTAGTGTGTTGATGACTGTGAGAAGTTATTCAAATTCTTCAGCTGTATTCGCCTGAAATCCTGCAACCTTAATTTAGCTGATAAGTGTTGGCTTTTCCTCACTCATACTATTTCTGCCATAGCAAACTACTCTATATTTTTTCATTATAAGTCCCACCGTCAAGGGATTTTGCTACATGAATCCTAGACCTAAGTAAGCGATTCGTGGGAACTTAACTGGGTTCGTGTGTGGTCTAGTGTAACTTTTCCAAATAAAACACGATCTTAATTCCACTGTTTTTGTCCTGCTTTAGATGAAGCAGTGCCATAAACTTCATCCTCATTTAGTAGTGAAAGTCCACATCCCAGACGTCGAAGAATTCTGGAAAGGTACCCACGGAAGCTCGGAGATATAAGGACACTGTTATGGATAGGCTAGAACCAGTTTGTGTGAAGTCGTGTCGTGGGTCACAAATGAAGACCATAAAATATTATTTGCGATCTTGCGCGTTATGTGATTGCTTCAGTATATAGCCACCGTTCCCTACCACATTTCCACAAACTTAGCACAGAAAGTGAATCCGCAGAAAATAAGCAGATATTTTTCGTACAATCAAGCTGTATTGGACAGATTTACTGCTAGAATGTGCTGGACCTTGTAAGATTCAATTAAACACACTGCGATTCTTCCTCAGTTAACTGCCAAATGATCAATCTATGCTAGAAGCCTCTTCTGGAATGCATAAACCCTCAGTCCATAAATACATCGATTCCCTGACATGTCAATGTGGGCAAAAACCAAGAGAACAACTCGGTAAAACGGTGGAAAACTGACCCAATTACGTGGTGCATGAAACAGCGACCAAATGACGCCACGGAAGTTTCACCGGAAATAGGGCCAAATCAAGACGTCCGTTTACTACGGCAAATTAATTCACAAAAAATTCCTGCAGTACACTCCATTCACACGAAGGCTACAGATCAGTCTGTTCAGTATGACTGCCAGCAACCACACGGCTACTGGAACTTGAAGACATACACGAGTTAATGGCTACTCCTGTTCTGCATATGAGAAATTTTAAGCGAGTGAAAATTAATGCATTAAATTTTTCTGTCGCGTTGCATTTGGCTTGTCCATACTCCGTAAACTGTCAACTCCTCTCACTGCATTTTATCTGCGTTGATTCATTCTTTGTTTAGCATACTTAGCTTTTAACATATCCGTGCTTTTCGATATATCGACACCCGCCATTCTGTGGACTGACACTTCAGCCAAAAGTGAATATTCTAAGCATAGTCATCTCGATCGTTTTTATTGCATTGAATGGTTCATACGTACAAAGTGTTTTTCCTTAATTTTAGCACATTCCGCCGACCCTTGGTAAAATGCTTCTGGAAATTATCGGAATTTGCTAAGGACAGTGAGAAGGGAACATCGATCGAAACAAGTACGATGTCAATGAGTGTTTGTAATGAAGGAAATATAGGTGGCATTGTTGTGTTACCTAGTTAGGCCGTCCGTTAGGTTCACAGGGCAGTAAAATTGGTATTCTCCATTTTCCTGGGTCAGTTAGATATGGGCAGCGTTCTAAACCTACCGTTGATTGCATCACTTCACACTTTTCGGTCATAACGAGATAAAATTCGAAAGTATTTCAAAAGGACCAAAGCATTCTCAAATCTCAAACGCATGGACTGACTCTGTCGACGCAATTTCATCAGTCTGTCTTAAGCATATGGAAATGATTATCCGAAAAACTGCCCTTAACCTCACATTCGGACTAACGAGAAAAGTCTTGATTCCTTGGGTGGGGATGCGGTAGCTGATGCTTGTTAAATAATATGGCATAGATATAGAAAATCTTGATCTACTGAACTACAGACCAGGACACCCTCATAGTGACAGTAGCAATACTAATCTCCTGCCTTGCATGGGGCTGAAACGTGCTGCTTTTTAAATACAAAACCTGATTTGCATATATTTGAGGAGCCATAGGAAGTGTCTATGATGGTTCTTTTGAAGAACAGCGGTTCCGCCATTTAACCCTCAATATAAGGTTGTAAACATTTGGAACATCTTTTCTTCATAGTGATCTGACGGTTCGAACATCAAGTCCGACGATGTCCATCGTATGCCCCACAAAAGAGGTGGGCGTGGAGACGGTTACCTGTAGGAATTAGCTTTTGAATGTAGTAGACTTACTTTGGATCTCCGGCAGTCCCTCGTCCCCACCCACCTGAACCCAGTGACATTAACAAGTCGGGAAGACTTGGAGAAGAATAGAGTGTAGGTTGCCGGCGCGGGATGAATACCCACCTAGGCTTACCACCTTAATCCTGGTCCACACACAAATGACCGATATTTCATAGAGTAAGAAAACGGGTCGGCTCGGATCCAAGCCCATTTGAGTGCCGTGAAGGCCACCTTAAGACGGAGCAATGCGCACGTTCAATTTTCGACAAGGACAAATAGTGCCATTTTTCTACTGTCTGACTAGCCGAGGTTAGCTTGGTGCTCGGTTATCCCTCCCAAGAATTGGTGTGTAGGTGGCATCGTCCAGCTTTGGCGATGTTGTTTATTGTACAATTCGTGCTATTACCTGCAGGCTTTGTCACCTATTTTTGCATTCCGTTTTATGCTTTTCAAATTTGCTTGGTTTTTCACGCGTATTTCTTATTTGCCCTGTTTGTTTTATTCCGGAAATCTGAGTATTTCTGCTTAAGATCCTAATCATCCAGTAGAATTGTCCAGATCTCGACCGATTAAGGCTTTTACTAGGATGAGACATGCGTGTTTTGATAGCTATTTTTCTCCATAATACCTGCAACCACTAGCTCATGTCTTCTGTATTTTCGCCCCAGTCTTCCTGTTGGTTTTTCTTTCCCTTAAGTACTTAGGAGAGACGCTCCCGCCTCCTTTCAGCGTGATTTTGTTCCTCAGCATATCCAACGCACAGTGTGTGATATATGGACTTTGCTTATGATACTGCTAACCTCTGCCCCCAGACCCTCTTAAATTCAACATCTTGCGTTTTCTTGGAATTCTGTATACGCATTAGTTCCCGTCTGTTATGCATTGCCCTCGCTATTTTCCCATTTGGCTACAGGTATTGTTCTGTTGTGCAGCCCCTACGTTATCTCTACCGTCTCGGTGTGTTGGCGGCAGAGTTTGGCGATACTGGAGTGATAATTTCTGATGTATTTAACGTAAGCGTTTGGGCCTGAGCTTAAAGTTACGGCATTGGGCTCAGTGATCAATGAATCCATGCTGGGATTCTACGTCTTTCGGCCAGAGGTTCAGTCATGACTGGGCGAGGGGGAGTGAATATGCCAGAAAGATCTCCCTATCACGGCAACTACTATCGCTTACTGATTGCGATCGCCTGTCGTGCTCTAGACGGGAGCTCAAAGAGAATCGATGAACACCACTCTCGGCTGCCCTTCTCGTCCAGTTACCTCATTCTTAGCGGTCGGGTATTTTTATAATTATTTCCCAAGAATGCTCTATGCACTATTGTCGTGGCTTTGTTGATTCGAATAAACACATTGTTAACTCGATTGTATTGTGTTGTCGAATTAGAAAATACTATCCGGATAGTCGGATTTGAAGGCTTTCCACCGGACTGGACTGCAGCATTGAACAGAAATTTCACTAACGTTGGCCGGATTAGAAATTTCTGTTTGATGTACCATATCTAAAGTTCCGCTCCTACCTTCATAAAAATCATTTTTGAAATAAGTTCAAGCAAGGCTTGTAACATACATGGTAATCGAAAGAATCAAAGGACTAGTAAAGACTAGGTGTGTAGATCACCTTATGTCATTATTGGTGGGTTTTTGTGCCTAATTTTGCTGCGATATTGCCTGAATTTTATTTACAGCTGTTTCCATGTTACTTAAGTGTTTCGTATTGGTATTTCTGATTCCAGCACTAGTTGCCTCTTTAATTTGCCTAATGCCTGTATTTTTGTCTGGTCTGGCTAACCTTTTTGATGTCATTGTTCGTGTCTCCACGCATAGTAATCTGCAGTAACGAGTCTAAAGAGTCCTTAACACTTTAATCTTCAGCGGCAGAAACAGAATACCGAAGGTCTAAGAGCCACTTACAGGTCTTTCCGGACTATTTAAACTGATTTTGAGTTGACGGGGGCAGGGGCATCGGATCGAGCTTAACAGCATTAACCATATAGGGCGGATTACGAAAATACTCCCGAACCACATCATGCACTTTTCTTGGATGGCCTGCGGTATCCTCTCAGTGTTGTTGCAGCGAGTGTGAACTGTGCCATATTGGTCCGGTTCGGGGAACTTCATTGGAGGAACGGTCCTCAGGCGATAGTGTTCAAAAACCTGTTTTCGGTCGTCCTCCGCGCACACACCCCAGCGGGACTGACTGGACAGACAAGTAGCAGATGCGGACCTTCATGATAATAGATATATCAGGACGGCTCCATACGCATTTTAGGTTTTGCAAAGACCCCACGAACGGCATCGATTCGGTCGACGCGGCCGTTCTTTTGACAACTTCGCCTCAAGTCGTTTGATCATTTTTACTTCTTCAAGCTGATGATCACGGATTCCCAGTGCTACCGTCTCTTGGTCAGAAGTACAATCCACAAACACTGGTCTTCTCAGCGTTCATGGATAAACTAACTTATCTAACGATATCGTTCGCATGAGATGCGTAGGCCGTCTCCGTTCGATGTTAGTAGGCTGATACTGTCAGCGTACTTGAGGTCAGTCAACCGGACTTCGGTTGCATAATCAACAATGCGAAGCCCTCGTAAAACCCTTCAGGCATGATCACAGCCGTACCAAGCACAAGAACTCGAGCAATGTTGGAACTGTAGGAGACGTTGATTACGGCAACTAATTTTGTCGGTATACTATCAAAATTAGTGATTCGCCAGAAGGACTCGTGGCGAACGGAGTACATGCTGCGACTAAATCAATAAAATAGACGACAATCCGCAGCTGGTCTTTAGGAATGCGCTGCAGTGTGACTATTTAGTCAATGGGCTTACGTCTAGCCCACAACCCGGCCTGGTCAAGTATCTTTCTGAGGTCACGTACGTCGAAAGTACCTGAAATTGAAAATAACAGAGATTTTTACGGCACCTTCAACAAGACGTATGCCGTTATGGCTCCCGAACCTTGTGTCCTCACCCTTTTTTTAAAACAGACATCAGGAGCGATTTTATATCTCCAAGCTCACGCGCTGGTCAACAGCTGATGTTTTTGCTCACACGAAGACGACAGACACTGGTAAAACGACCCTTAAGTCAGGTAAATCGCCCCGGTCTCCACGAGATCAGTGCATGGCCCGCTTGTTATAAGAGGATGATCGCCTGACTGTGTCCACCAAAAGAGTCAGGTGGGCCGCTGTGATGTAGTGTGGGGTGAGAGTTGACTCCAGGGATCTTGATTTTCTGTAAATCTGAATTGATGATTTGCACTTCGGACAGACAACAGAACCCATGTTGTACTAGTGAAAAATCCGTGCCGTCAGACTCTGGGTACCAGGGTCCAGCACCATTCGCACAGCATCCAATACCAAGGGTTCCTTCCTAATTGAGTAGTTTAATTCTCATACTATGCTCTCACACTGCACCAGGGTTGAGGAGTTCGTCGGTTCCGTGGACACCGTAACATGGACCGCAATGCCGGAATCTGACAATTTTCCTGAGGTTTTTTTGGAACTTTGCGTACAGGCGCCCTTCAACAACCGTTCAGATCGCTCGTTAGTTGTCTTCTCTCGCGCACTGGCTCAAGAAACTGAAACCGGCGCATGGATAACACAGACGGTTACTCATTGGGAGGTCACGGTCGCCATGTCAAGTGCCGTCATTGACTCTTGCGCTATTTTGTAAGGCAGTCAGTCGGGTTGCCAAACCTCAGTCTCCCGTACCATCGCAAACGCTGTCACTGTTCTACTACAGCTTATTCGCCAGATTTAAGAGCCTGTTTACTTTACAGCTGGCCTTCAATGAAGGCTGTTCCGTCATCCGCCACCTGTGAACGCGACAGATATCTAGCAGCTCGTCTAATAGGTAGACCTGTATTCACGAGCGAGCCTTCCTTGTTAATAGTTTGCTTGTAAGCCAATTCCATCGGACTTAATGGTTCCCTAACGAGTTCTGCAGACTTGGTGAATCTCTTAAAAACTGATCGGCGTCTAATCTGTATGATCAATATTTACTTTGCTTTATAGTTTTCAAGTTTAGAACTTATCGAAAGTCTATATCCACGTTATTTGCCTTATTCTACACCGCATCGTGTTTTTGTAATTTGTCCCACAGCCCGCTGAATTATGGATGCCTCCGTTGATGAAATATTCAGGCAGAACACGGTAGATGACATTCGCCGTATCTGTGCCGGAATACGGTAGTGGTGTTTTTTCTCGGAAACTTACCCGCTTCACAGAAATGAAGTTGAAAATAAAAAGGTCGAACTGCGGTTTCTGGTGGGTGAACGACATCGGGACATTATTGAAGCATCGGACAGCATCTTGTTTATGAAGGAGTCTAGCTCTGAGGTTAGTGGCTAACATCCCTCGCATAGCCTCTCTAGATCAGTCGTCTGTTGGATCTGCTAGAGAACGCCTGCAGACCCCTATCCTCTGCCACCTTGCCTTCCACAAAAGTTTCTACGTAAGCATTCACGTAGTTGACAAAGCTATCTCGTCTTCACTCCTTTCTTCTAGATTGGATGCTATAAAAATGAATCAGAAGAAGTCAATAGCTGCCCAGCTAAAACTGCTGCTAGACGTTCCGGAGTTGGTATTCTGTGACTTCTCACTGTCATCCTTTTTCTTTAGACATGGTCTGCTTTAGACGATTCGGACTACACTACGGCCATGCTTTTCTTTCTTCTGGGCAGACATCTGTCCGTGAAACTGCAGCTCAGTGGAGAAATGCTTTCTGCTCACGTGAACGCCAAGGTGCTCTTAAAACGCCAGTGGGCTGCGTTGGACCATGTTGAGACGACGATAATCACTGCTTGCCGTAGCCAACTTTCTGCGCCGTTTGCTGACGAAGAGGTCTGGTACCGACCTAAAAATTCTTGCTCTTACACCTTGCTATTCATTGCTAAATTTTTTGTCGGGTGTTTTGCGGATTATCATCATTTGTCTCTCTTTCCTCTCCGTCTGCCCCCCACTCCTCTCTCTTCAATACCCTTCGTCCTTATTCTCCCGTAATCTTCTTACATAATCATCGACAGTACGCTACATTCTCCTCCTCCTCCTCCTCCTCCTCCTCCTCCTCCTCCTCCTCCTCTGCGTCTTCCTAACCAACCCCAATACAACTGACAGTTCGGTCGCCACATGCGAGGACCTCCACCGCGTGTCCTACAGAGCGGGCGTGGCATCGGCAACTTGCACGTGAACTAGTTTCTAATAGTAGTGGACTTGCACAGCATCTACTTCATTCTGCACCCTCACCACCTTCCTCCAATGGGAAGGCAGCATCGTGGACGCAGTGGCCGACAAAGCTCAGCCACTCGTGACTTGTTCTGCGCACTCATGCCTCCAGGCTTCTATGTGGGCGACTCGGATTTCGCATGCGTGGAAGTTTCACGGAGGTCACATTAGGAAGGAGTCATTTCGATCTGATTATCAGCCTTGAGAAGGATCGAGTTATTCCTTCAGTTGACAACCGCCCAAGCGCATCATGATACATTCAAGCGCGTCAGTTTCATTATTTGTGTGGAAAGTGCTGATTTGCAATATGGGGCGGATTCCCTAGGTTGCGCAGTGGCCTGTGTTTAGGTCAAGCCATGGCGCACATATACGGCAGTAGTTCCGGCAACAGCGCGCACTCAGCCCAATCTGATAAATGCGCGTCGTGGTTTTGATTTAGTATGTTTGCAGTGTAGCCCATTGTTGGGGCTTACCTAATACAACCACTATTACCATCGTTTTCACTAGCAGTACGCGCTGTCATTCGTTTTTATTTAGTTTGCGAATTCCACGCTTATCTAAGGGTCTTTTGAAGTCTGCCCCTTGTGAAAACCACACTCAATCGCTTTAGTGATCAGCTGTGCATATCCGTCTCGGTGAATAGCCGGCTGAACATCCACAATATTTTTTCTGACTGTGTTGTTGAGAGTGGTATGTATATGGCCATTCCAGTCTCCTATGTCTTTGTCGATAATAACATACTGCCTATAGCACGCGCCGCTGTGCGGCTGCTGGTTGGGTTCGAGAGAGAGCCCGTAAGACACAACGGAACGAGTGAGTTCCGTAAGAACGATCGGTGAGCGTCCCCTACCATTGTATATTACCGATCGAAACCGACAGAGCTGTTGGCGTGTGGCCCAGCGGTTAGAGCCGTGGACTTATGACTAGCAGGTCGCGAGTTCGAGCCTCGGGTGTTCCACTCCTCGGGGTTGGGTATGGCTGGCTGATGACGGCTAATGAGCCAGAAACGGCCACTCCAGTCTCCCTTGTCTTTGTCGGTATCATGTCATTTACTTCTGCTACTAGTCGCTGTGCGACTGCCTGCGAGGGTGCTATTATGAGCTCAAGGCACAGCGGAACAATCACGTTCCGTAACCTGATCGGTGAGCACCCATCTTTAGTTTTATTAACTGTCCAAACTCGACTCACCGACCTTCTACTGTTCCCAACTGCCTTGGTCGAAGTCGAGCGGTTTTTATTCACCACTGTTTAATAAAAATAAACCCAAATAAACCCTTTTAAGTACTTTAGATGATATCTGCTATTTGAGTAAATTCACTTTTTTTACTACCTTTTTGTGTTGCAGTCCGTATGCGGGGCTTTGTCGGCACTGACTGTCCTCGAGGATCAGACTATGGAACAGTCTTTGGAGGAATTTCTTTCAGGAAGGACCGTACGTATCACTATCCACCCCATTCTATTCATTTCGTTCGATTTTCATTTTCAGATAATTTTGTTAGTTTTTGTTCCCAAACGGTGTTTTTTACGTGACACGGAAAACTAAATTCGGGTCACTAGAATTCGTTTGCAGTAGCCCAATTGCCTCAGAAATCTGCCTTCCTGTGCTCATTTGAGACCAAAAGGCACTATTGCTCTCCCATTTCCTGGTTAAAGTCTGTACTCGTACATCGATGGGTACTGTTGTCGATCATTACTGCGCATAATGAACGACTTTGACGAACATATGTATGGTAGTCGGGTAGCATGATGTTCCTCTGTTATGTTGTCCGCATTCTTAAATACAAACTGAGCTGCCAGACAATTGTTCCATTTCGCTTTTGGAGACAGGGAGGAAATGAGCCTTCTTTTTCGGAATCATTCTTTCCCTTCTGATGCCCGCTTTACATTTGACTGTTTTTTTTTAAGTGCGAACTGCCTCGCACGACTACGAGGTTTCATTCAGTTAAATACTCGTTCTCCAACATTTTACTCAGTAACAGCTGCAGATTATAATCGCGGTCTCTCCTATTTTAGTTTCTTTTTAAGCGTGATAGGCAAGGCCTTGGGTAGGGGGAGCTCTATTATTTGCCGTGCCGAAAAGTTCCGCCATTAAAGTATTACTGACACGGTATACGTAGCATGGTTTAGCAGAATTATTTCCGTTGGTGTGGTATTTATTTTCGTTATACCCGTTTTCACAGTTGGCGGTTAATAAACTGCTCGGGTGTGAGTCTCCTCTTCCGTCAGCTGTTCCAAGATCAGGTGAAGTACATGAGAGTCACATCCAGTTGCCTGTCCGTCGTCGTCTAGCCCTTGTCGCTGAGCTTCTGTTGAAGACTTTGGATCTTGTTGGTAGACTCTACGCCTGCTGCGAGGAGAATGCCGGTGGCCAAATCAGCATCCAGTTGAAGAATCTCCTATCTTGGCGTCTTAGAGGTATCTCTCTTTTCTGAGTCACGACTAGTCCAAATAACGGACGACTTTTGTGGCTGTACTTAAAATTCTCCTAACGCGAAAGCCGTGCCTTTTATCTCTTTTCTGCTCTACAGACACACCCTGCTTTGCCAGCGACAACCTGTTTGAGTACATTCCTGAGAACGTAGCCTCCTTCCGAATCGATTCTGTTGGATCCGTCTTAAGAAAGCCCGTGACACCAACGGTACTAGATCCGGCAATAACCAAGGACCTGGCAGATTGTTCACCCGAACATCGTGGAGTTCAGGCCTCTCCACTGGACCAACAAGAACTGACTGCTCGCATCAGTGAATGGTGGCAGCAGTAAGTTCCTGAGAAGAATGCTTTTATTTCCTGGTCTATTACGTCCCCACGCTATTACATAATTCGTAACGACAGATAACTCAGGGCGTTATTTACCTCTGTTTTTCGCCTGGTCACTCAGGGTTACTGTGAGGAGGGGACAAGTTCCCTGGAATTGTCCTGGCTTGACCCTTTCCTAATAACAATCGAACACACATCAACTTCGCCTCCAGCTCGACCCTTTGACCTGTCGAATTCGCATTGTGTTTAGAAATGGCCGCATCTTCCAGTCCGTGTCAAAATGGACTAAACAATTACGAGACATGCATTTCCTTCACGGTTACATGTCAAGATTCCAAGGTCTACCTAGTACCATTGAAAGGATTCAATAGTCGAATCGCAACGCGCCATCTGGTTTGTTTCCATTCTTGCTTGCCATACGGGATGCATGAAGTGTTAACCAAGTGGGCCTAATGAGGACCGCACGCCGTTGCCTTGTTTGTTGTGCGTTTGACGGTTTTGTCCCTGCTACGAAACGCTTTGTCCGCCATTCCGGTAATGGTATTTGAACGCGTTGGAAATGGCCTACAGTACTGGTCTTAAGGACTATTGCTGCGCTATCAGTTGTACGCGATAATGGCCGACGTTCCGCCCACTCGCCATGAACTCGCGCATACAGCTGCATCCTCGTCCCTTTGTTATACATAATTGGCCAGCCCAAGCCTCCTGGACTTCCGCTTTAATTTTTTGGGCAATCTTATCACAGGACAAAGGACAATTCCTCATATAGGCACATCCTCCTTGATGCATACACTAACAAGTCCGGAAATCCTTGCATAGTTTATTATTGTGATCGGAAGATCGTTGCCGATCCATCTGACAGTCAGCTATTCACGAATGAAGGCGAATTCTAGGTGTGTGTAGAAGAAGATGGGTGGTCGAGCTTTCGAACTAGTGCAGTAGTCCATCGTCAGAGATAGTAGCAGTAACAGAACAAGGGTCAGTTCTAGGGTTCGCAAGCCAATCATCGACCGAGGGCGCAAGACTGGAGGTGACTGCACAGGGCTCTGTACGCCGGCGCCAGATCGACAAATAGATCGACTGGGTTCTCATCCGAGGCCCAGGCTTCAACCAATCCTCGGCTTGTTTTGTTTCCGACGTGGGTGACTATTTTGGTGGCTACAAAGTTAAATTCATGACCCTTTTCGTAGGTGTGGGCGGCCACTTGTGATAGTGCGTGCCACGTCGCACAACCAGCCCATGTTCGTGTATGCGCGATCCAAACTTGCGTCCAGTCTGAAATGTGTAGTTGCAAGGACAATTTTGGCACTGGATGCGATACCATGATCCAGATTTCCCCTCAGACTTTAACCGGTCATTGATTTTCGTGGCCTTACTGCGCGTGGTGGCTTTGGGGCGGTGTGCAATTCCAACACCTAGCTCCGCATCTATTTTGCACTCTAACTACTACAAGCAAAGTTTGTTGCTGATGTTTCTTCTGCCTAATTTACAGTATAATGTTGTAAAGCACGAATTTTTTGATGTGAACTTGTCCTTAACCTTAATAAAGCGTCCAAAGTTGTAAGATTCCTTCAATGCACGTTATCGTTGAGCGTCCAGAAATGGAGATTCATTGTATACACTGCCCCGCCCTATCTGCCTCTTTCCGTCGACCAGGACCCTAACCGTCTGCCACCGCCAACTGTCGGACTATCTACGCTATGCCGGCGACCTTGAAAGTCTCATTAACACACGTGCGGCCACCTTGCGCATCTTCAGCTCTCCGCCCTCCGACGATCCCTCAGCCCCCACCTCTGCCCCCTCTTCCGAGGCCCTCAGAGCCCGTGCTCTTGGTCGCAGTGTTGATCTCTGGTCGGAACTCTATCAGCCCATTTTCATGGCTCATTTGGAGGTTAGTCAGCTGCTTGGTTTCATCCATCGCCCGCCCCCCCCCCCTAAAAGAACACAGTGTAAATTAAGTGCCATGAAGTGTTGACAGGAAGATTGAGGTTAGAACTCTGTTAAGCGGACTGACAGCGGTTTTGCCGGACTCTCAGAACAACCTAGCTCCATTCTACAGTGGCATAGCCTGAGGATAGAAAACCTGCCTAGTAGAAATGGGATCGGTTGTGGTTGTGGCCTGCCATTGGTGTGGCTAGAAAAGTTTTCTGCAAAACGGTCTACGCAGGCCACCTTCACAACTTCAGCCCCTAATATTCTCAACCTTAAGGGATGTTATTCAGCCTATTCATACTGTACTTGTTTCACTTTCAAGGTTCTGTTAAGTTACCGCCTTGACAGATCTTTTAACAGCATTTAATGATTATGTCGCCTCCCCCCTTCATTTTACCAAACAGTCAAACGTTTGCCTTCTCGTTACCCTGTTAATCCCAATCCGCTTGTCGCTTATCCCTGCTCCTTCTCCCCCTCCCTTATGTAGACGCTTTTGGAAAAGCAGTTGGGAAGCATTTTCACCGATTGGCGTGAATCCGTCCTTTCTGTTGCCAAATCGCTCGACGACACTGACGAATCCAACCCTACTGACAAGGTTAGCTGCCTGTTATAACCCAGCGCTTCGGCCCGTTTCTCTGATTTTTAGCACAATCTTGCTTTATTCAGTGAACAAGCAGTCTGGTATGAGAACGGTTTTAGTGTACTTCTGTACTTCATTGGTGATTTTATTTAAAACACTCGTCTGACAGACTTTTAAACCATGGCACAGTTACAGGCGACAGTCAGAGGTCATTTTAGGCACGCGAGGCTGGTTGGTCCTTGGCGAGTTTAGCAGTTGTTGACTGCCTTTCTTCTTTCCTTCTTCCATTGCATTACGTTCGCTTGACGTCGCTACAGGCCTCAGAAGTTGGGGCTTTTAGTGCCCCCTCTGTCGGAGGGGTTTCGGGAAAGGAGAATGAGTCGTGCCCTGTGCGTCAAAATACAATTCTTATATTCTCTGTATACTTCTTCCGCAGTCTCCGTCTCACGACTTGGAAGTCGACCTCTCCCGCTTCGTCTGGTGTCCCCCCGCCTCCTCCACAGCACCCAGTATCTTCTCAGAACTGATTGTTGACGCGCGGCAACCATCATCAGCGGTGGCATCCCTCCCGCAGCCTCCGTTGGCCTCGCGCGACCTTTCGGAGTCCATGGGTGTAACCTTTTTCGCCTGTCTCACGGGCAGACAGGACCTCCTGCCACCACCTACGCCATTGCCAGCTCCCTCCACCAATCAGGATGGGAGTTCCCACTTGCCGGAGACCGTCACATCCGGCAGCCTGCCGACCCACCTTGTCTGGAGACTGCAACGCCTTCTGGAGTCTGCCCTGAGCTCCAGAAGTCGTGACCTGAATGGGCGTCGGCTGGAGTCGCGGTCATCTGCCACGTGTGTGAAACAGGAGTTGAATCAGCGATTGCACCTCTACACACCGGAGATTATTAAGTAAGTTCGGCTAGGGCCAAGGGGTGGACGAGAAGGCCCTCCTCTCAATGCCTTCTGAGGTTACTTTGGGAGATCCTGTGTGTGTGTGTGCAGTTGGGAAAACCTTTCATTTGCAGGTGTTACATCTCACATGTCTCCTAGAGTAGGATTACAAACGCGCGCAGCAAAAGTAGCCGTCAGATGACATTCTTGTCCCCCGAAATTGTAAGGCAGAGCAGTAGGAGAAGGAGAGAGGTTCGAAGTACTAAAGTATGACGATATAGACATCCTGTTATTTGACACAGTTTTATATGAACTACCATGTCTCCCAAGTTCTCAAAGCGTTCCTAAGGTCTCGTCGTTTTTACTCCCCCCCGTCCCCCCCCCCTAGAAATTGCAAAGCAGAATCAGCATTTTCGTCCCGTCTGAACACAATGCAGCCCCTCAAAAGGCCTGGTTCACGCGATTTCGTTGGAGTTTTTCCTTACTTCGTCTACAATCGTTTGTCAGGTGAAAGTAGCAGGCCGAAATCCCAAGCCCGTGAGGTTACTCACTGAGTTCAGGTCGCTGAGACTGTTGATCGGAAGTTGCACTAGATCACATCGACTCCACGCGACTCTGCGCATTTGGTGGTGGCGTAAGCGGTGTCTTTTTGACAATGCCTCAGGAGGTCAGTTTACATTGGTGGAGGGGCGCTCACCATTCGTCCTTACGGAACTCACTTGTCTCGTTTTGCCTTACGCGCAATCTCTCGAGCCTAGCCGGCAGCCGCGCATGATATAGACAGTATGTTATTACCGACAAAGACAAGGGAGACTGGAATGGCCATTTTTGGCTTATTAGCCGTCGTCAGTCAGTCATACTCAACCCTGAAGTGTGGAACACCTGGGTCTCGGTCCCGCGACCTGTTAGTTAGAAGTCCAATGCCTCTAACCACTGAGCCACGGACCCGTCGTCCACACTTCGGAATTGGGTTTGACTGACTGACGACGGCTGATAAGCCAGAAATGGCCATTCCAGTCTCCCTTGACTTTGTCGGTAATAACATTCGTCAGTTTGCATCCTAGAATAGCAGTAACTAGAATGTCGGACTGATAACCAAAAGAGCGCGGGATTGGGCCTCACGAATGACTGGCTGATGACGGTACATAAACCAGAAATAGTCACACCAGTTGCCCTTGTCCTTGTCGGCAATCTCATTCTGTCTATATTATTAGTCGCTGTGCGACTGTTTTCTGGGCTCGATGTGGTGCCCCGAAACGCAGCTGGGCGTGCAGGTCCCGAAACAGGATCTCTGAGCGCCCTCCACCATAGCACACACTTTCTGGAATAGTACTTGCATGTTAGAGGCATAGGGTCATCTGTCGCCACGGGCATACTGCGTAACATCGTAATGGGATAAACTTACAGAGCTGACAATTTAGCCCGTAGTTGTGCGATTTTGAGCTGTTGGCAAAGCGCCGACTGCACACTTTTAATCCTAAATACTTTCCGACCCGTCTGTTCTTCGGGGCAAGTCTTTACGCCTCTTCTCTCCTTTTTAGGATTTGTGAACGATTTGATAAAGGGTTGTGCGATACCATTGGCCTTGCTGTGTCAGGCGCTAAACGCGATGAGGAACTGGTGTGGAAATTAATTCTTGATGTCGTGCAGAGGCTTCTTCAGAGGTGAACCCTTGAGCCCTTCATGCCATTTCAAAGGTTTTACGATTAGTGACTTTTTTGAGGTAGTATCCCATGAAACCATTCATTACACGCATCAATTGATAACAAAAATCCTGGGAAATCTGATATTGACGGTGCATGTGTTGCCATCAAAAACGACGGCTCCAGAGTATGCCTAAAAGGTTTGTCTACTTTCGTAACTCTTCTTTCTACATGTTCTCATAGTTTAAAAAACTGGTGGCTAACTACAGACATCAGTTTATCGTAAAGGAATGTACTCAGAGTTCAGCCTTTATTGCTTAAGTAACTATTTGGTCTTTTACAAATGGAGTTCTGTCAACAGCTTTCTACTCTATCGAAGTTATCGAGCTGTTTTAGCAGGATATACAGTAGGTGGGCTAACTCAAAAAATTTCAACCGAAATTCCGAAATGCGTTTTCGTTTCGAAAAGATTAATGAATTAGGGTTGTAAAACCAGTCAGCTTGCAACATAATTCTGTAATATTTCAGTTACGCCAGGATGCCGGCTTTCGAATGAACTTCCCTCCGGCTGCTTGCAAAATCTACACTCTAAAAAACGATAACTTAATTAGCATGGATTTTTCTCATTGATTTTCGATGTTCTCACAAGTCAGATTTTATTTCATAGAAAACATGCATAAAAATATTAATTCTTTTACTCATTCGGTAGAAAAGTGCGTCTTCTTCTAATTTCATGCTCCAGGGAGAGACATAATTCAGTTTTAAAACAGTTTCTAATTGTGGGACTTTTAAATACCGTGAAATGGCCGTTCCTAAATCGCCATGTTTCTGCATTTACCTATGTGGCTTGTAAAGTTAATAATATGGATCAAACCCACCGCTAAGTTTTATGAACCCTATATAGTCCCCCTTTATTACCGTAGAGAAATGTGTAGTTTTCCGTACGCGGAAAATATACGGCTTGCAGTTTGGAAACCCTGAATCCAAAAATAACGGTAGAGCGGGTTCAAAATCATTCGGGAATAAGAAAATTTTTTAAAAACCGAATTATACCCTTCTTTCGAGTATCAAATTGAAATAAGAGGTAATTTTCTACCGAATGAGCCAGAGAATGAATTTTTTCAATGCATTTTTCCGTGAAATATAATTGAATTTTTAAGGGTAACGAAAATTTACGAGAAAAATCCATTTCGTTACAGAGTGGTAGTTTTTGCATGAAACCGGAGGGAAGTTCTTTTGAATGCCGGCATCCTGAGGTAACTGAAATATCATAGAATTATGTTGCAGACCGACTAGTTCTTCAACCCTACTTAGTTTGGAGGTGACTCCACGCGTCGGTCATCCGACGAGTATTTCATTTAGGTACTGTTTGGTCGTCTCATCACACGGAGATATGTCTCTCGGTTGATTTGGGCACCGTTTAGTGACACGTCCGTGCCGTGTTCGTCCTATTGGTGTTCGCGGAGGTACCAGATTTCGTGGTCCTCTTATCGGACTTTGAAGATTGAGGTGACTTCAGCTGCCACCACGACTTCATTCAGCCCCCCCCCCTCTGCACACAGGTGCTCAAAATCTTTTACGGTACAGCCATCTGACGTGGTTTCATTGGCTCTCCGCAAGTAAAGTGAAGGCGAAGAAGGCTTGAATTAATTGCCTCCTATCTCCTTGTAGGTTTGAAGCGTTCTCTCAAGAATTTCTTACCTCCTCCGAGCATGTCTCATCTGAAGCCTCCGGAGACTCAACAAGCGGGCAAGTGAAGAGTCGTGGATCCTTCTTTATAGCACGAGCTCTTCTTGCCGTCTTGGACGCCTGTCCGGGACTTGGTGCGGCCATTGTGTCTGCAACCTGTCGCCTTGAAGCTGCAAACGCCGAAGTAACTGCCGGTGTTCCTGCCAAGTCGTAAGTGTCGAGGATTTTCCACATATGCTTGTGGCACTTTATCGTCATCTTCCTCTCGACAGGCGTCACAACCGCCTGCCTTTTTGTAAATTAAGCTCTAGCATTCATAGTCGTTGAAACTTTCCACCCGACAGCTGCCAGCTCGAAACTTGAAAGGCCCGAAGAATGGGCACAGTTCTCTGTCAGGGATCTGTTCCCTCCAAGTGCACCTGTTTAACTCGTGTACACACTAACTGGACAGCAGTTGCTCGTCCTATTTTCTGCATTGTCGATTATGGTTGTTTTCTCTGATAGGCATGCTCTTTTGGGGCATTGCTTGAGCCACGAAGTTTTCGTTACCTGTTACTGTCAGAAATTACCGTCTGTTGTCCGGCGCGACCACTACTGGCGGTTGCAGGATTCTGACTTTGGCGTCTGACAAGTAAACAGTCATAGATCGGTAGTGGTAGTGATGTCAAGGCGCAGAAGATTTCAGCCTGAAAACGAATGACGGATGAAATACCATAAAATCCCATTAGGGCGACTGTGAACTGTCACTGGATGAGTTCCCTTGCCACCGCTGCTTCAGATCCTAGGCATCCAAACAAATGCCACGTGCGCTTGTTGGGAACTCATATGCACTCTCTCCATCCTGTCGAATTTTGTTTCCCCCTCTCATTCTCTCAGGTACACTGTTCTGGCTGACATTCCACGCCTTCGCCAGGTCTGGTTGGACGCCAGTCAGCGTCTGCGGTCTATCGCAGCCCAGCTTAGCTTCGCGGCAATAGTTCAGGCCACGATTCACGATGCGGGCGGAAGGACGGGTGGGCTGACTCCCGCCTTCTCCCAGCGTCTTCTCTCCGCCCTCCTCCATGACGGAACTGGTGAGGACAAGCAGGCACCGGGTAGCCACGAGGATTCCCAGCATCTTCTGGACGGGCTTGGGTTGGATGCGTCCTTGCTGGGCATTTCTTCAGTGAGTTCTGGTGTCGTCTCCAGTTGGCTGTTGTAGATTTCCGTAAAACAGTCATCTTAGACCCTGACCGCATGTTAATGACCGCTTAGGATTATGTGCGTGCATTACGAGAGCATGATTGGTGATAGAATTTATAGTAATAGTAGTACTAAAAGTAATAGCACCAGCGACAGCAGCAGCAGATTTGGTGATACTGGCGGCAGCAGTCGTAGCAGAGCTAGTATTATTCGCAGTAGTATTGACAGCAACGGCACCAACAGTAGTAATAACGGCATAAGTAACAATAGTAGCAATTGCATCAACAATATTTGCAGTACTGGTGGCGGCGGCGGTGTTATTATTATTATTATTAGTAGTAGTAGTAGTAGTAGTAATAGTAGTAGTAGTAGTTGCTGTTTTTGTAGAGATAGAATTAGTAGTCGTGGCAGTGGTAGTAGTAGCGGTAGTGGTGGTAGTAGTGGCAGTATTAGTAGTAGTTGTTGTAGTGATAGGATCAGTAGTCGTGGTAGTAGTAGTAGTATCGGCAGCAGTAGTAGTAGTGCTAGTAGTAGTGGTAGTAGTAGTAGTAGTAGTAGTAGTAGTATCGGCAGCAGTAGTGGTAGTAGTAGTGGTAGTAGTAGTAGTAGTAGTAGTAGTAGTAGTAGTAGTAGTAGTAGTGGTAGTAGTAGTAGTAGTAGTAGTAGTATCGGCAGCAGTAGTGGTAGTAGTAGTAGTAGTAGTAGTAGTAGTAGCAGTAGTAGTAGTAGCAGTAGTAGTAGTAGTAGTAGTAGTGGCAGTATTAGTAGTAGAACTAGTAGTAGTTGTAGCTGTATTCGTAGCAGAAGTATTAGTAGTGGTGGTGGTAGTAGTAGTAGTAGTCGTAGTAGTAATAGTTGTTGTTGTTGTTGTTGTAATTTGACTCGTGGCGTTTTCGATGCTCTCGCCACCGCTCGCGTTAAGTAGGAACCACAACGGTAGCAGGAAAAGAAACATTTTTTGACACTTAAGTTGCACAATTCTTGTTTCCGGCACCACTTTTCCCATTTCAATGTCAGTTTCCTTTACAGTACTGGTTTTGTATGCACCTCCAATCCGTCGCTATTATAGTACCATGCTCGGAATATCCGAACCTCCCCCCCCCTTTGATAATTCACCTGCACCCTTGGGTTTCAGGTTTGGTCTGAAATTGTCATGAAATCCGACGAGCTGGATATCCGATCAAAGCCTGGTGACGCTTTGACTGATGTTCTTGAAGACGCTGTCGCCGTCCTGCGGACCCCCTCTCGACCGACCTGGCTTCTTCATGAATCACTTCTCTCCTCAGCTCGACGTCTGACTAGCCTCACCATGCATCTCTTTCCGCGGTAGCTACGTCTTTTCCGTGTTTCTGCATCATTCCCTACTACCATAATTTTGTTCGCCCTATGCAAATTTCTGTTGGTCACAGTGCGTTGCTCGTCCTCTACCGCAAGACCATTCTTCACGTAAAAATTGGAAGCGTGCACGATGTCCCTAGTATTAGTATTTAGAGAGGATGTTTCGTGCATGCTGTCTATAGGATATAAGTTATAAGAATATAAGTTCTAGAACGCATCTGAAGTCCTTGGAAAAATTGTGCTATCCAAGCAAACATTTTTAATGTATGATTTTTGCAGCTGGCGGAAATAGGCGCATTTAAGTTAGAATTGGGGTGTTAACTAATTATCCTAGGGTTATGCTGCCCGTTGGTCAATACTGTGACTCGTTCCCGTAAGTAATCCTTTCCGAACAAAATCACATTTCAGAATTTCATCTTGATTATTTTCGTCATCTACTGTAAGTGCTGGAAAACATGCGAGTTCCGGGTACTTAAGTTACATAAGAAGATAGTTACTGAGGCTTAGTTTGTTCCTTCGACGCGAGATCATCGCCAGGCACAGCGGACGCTTCCTTGTCGATCTATGTTTAACTAACGCCCGCTAGGAGATATCCTCGACCGTTTTGTTGCAGAGTTCACTGAGCGGACGCAAGTTAATGTCTGCCGACTGAGTTATCGATCGAACGCTGTGTTTCTTGCATTTGACGTGAGAGGTTGTCGTTTTGTCAGGAGAGTGGGAGGTCGAACGAGTGGCCACCAAGGAAAGGTGATTTTTTTGTCGTACAGCAGCCAGTCTAGACTTGCTTATCGGTCTCACCAGCATAATTTGTTCAGCCATACTTGTATCCTATCCGCTAACTGTCGCCAAATTTTATTGCCGGCTGATGACGGCTAACGGGCCAGAAATGGCCATTTCAGTTTTCCTTTGTCTTTGTCGGCAATACCATAATGGCATTATTGACAAATTCATATTCATATTGACCCAACTGTAAAAAACTCGGCTCCTCGGTGTGATTCGAACCCACGCAGTAAGGGGAAGGCTTTAGTACAGCCGGTACAATAATTAATATTACAACCCCACCTAAGTAATCATTTCCAGCCGAAACCACATTTCGAAATGTCGACTAGCATTTCATGAGATTGGCCGGATCACAGCTATCGCGGTTATTTTGTTGTCGAAGTTGTTCATAGCCAGTAGTCAGTAAAATCGGCCGATGCGTTTATGTCCGCAGACAGTCATTCCATATCCCAAGTATTCTGGTAGGGAGCCGACTACCTCATGCGCTATCTGTTTTGGCCGACTGCGAACTCCCTCCCAAACTATGCAAATGACTGCACTTCATGCTGATTGTATATAACTGCACTTAAATTTTCACATGTATATTGAAATGACCGCCTGCCGCACCCTTCGCAGTCCCGCACTGTAAGAACGTTTTCCGTGAAAAAATATGTTACTGACAAAATTATAGTAAGATGTGCATTTAACATTTATATTTTATGTACCGTTTTCAATAGGGTCATCAAGGGCATTGCATATTACCCTAAAATACACTATTATTATTATTATTATTATAAATACTGAGAGACTTTGGGTCGAAAATGCACAATCTCGGCGCATAAGTGAGAGGAATCGAATTCGTTGTTGGCATAGTCCGAATTCCCACCATTCTCGTCAGTCATTGTTGATTTTGCTCTATTCAGACTCACCCACCCACCATAGGCATAAATTCTAGTCATGTTTGTAGTTATGACCTCAGTCATTAATGTGAGAGACGGCCGCCCTCAATTCCAATCAGCGCTTTTGTGGTTGTTCAAACGTTTACTTTGGTTTTTAGCTGTGAACTGGGCGACTCCTTTAGTCTGCTCCTTGCAAAGGCTCACCTGGATGCCTACACCTCGGTCTGTGATAGTCTGGACGCCCTCCAGCCGTCAGCCGACGCCTCCAACCTCGGATCCCCGCGGTCTTCCGCTCTCACACAGCCTAGAGCTCTACAGCTAATCTTTGACGTGCGCTTCCTTCTCCGTCTCCTTGTGTGGCCATTGCTGGGCTCACCTGCTGCTGGTGAGGGTGGGGGTCGCGGCCCCCGCAGCCCTCAGATCGCCCAACGCGCCAGCGAAGTGAGCACCCAGGGCCAGCACCTTCTGACCCGCCTGGAACGGGCTGTGGATCCCTTTGATCTTGAGATGAGCGCATCACGCATGAACAGCGATATCACCCGAGCAGTCACCGCGGTCTCCTGCCTCTACGGCATCCTAGTGCCGCAGTCATCGCCCGCTCTCACGGGACTGGATGTGGGTGCCGGCGTCGGGACTGCCACCAAAGTGGAGGAGGAGGTGCCCTTTCTGGCTCTTCTGCCAAACTCGCTGCCCTTGGATTCGACCCAGGCGCCGGCGGAGGCACCGGATGGCGAGAGTGGCGACCGTGGTAGACGCGCAGTTAACTTTGCTCTGTTGCCCTTCTCTATATCCTCGATGCGTCCGCCACCAGCGCGGTTAGCAAAGGTCCAGCAACCGTCACCCGCACCCACCGGAGGAATAGAGGTACTTACTGGCTGGGTGCCACGTTTCCGAATCGAAACGTACTTGCTGCTGGAGCCTGCTATGAATGTTTACTTTGTTTATGCGTTGACGCGCCTTCTTTGCATAGAGCAGCAACTCACCAGTTTGCCCCTTTTATCGGAGTTTGTTGTATGTTGGTTCGGAAGGAACGTGTTCAACTTTGACGAGTCCAGCTAGATAGCTTTACGGCAGGAGGGCATTGCGGTAGAATTTCAGCCAAAACCTTCATAGACTCCCAATTCAGTCCACAGAGGTGGGCAAATTCGCTCGTTTTAGCGTAGTAAACAACCTCTAGTTCCTATATTTCACTATTTCGGAGTGCTGATTGCTTTCATCCACAACGGGCTACGCTTGTCGCGGTTAAACGGTGAAAGCTTGTGCAGTCTGAGCGCTTTCATAATCGGGGCAAATCCTAGTGTTGGAAGAAGACAGAAGGAACCAGGATGTGGGGTTTATTGTGCACAGAACCCGGCATTGTCCTCTCAGGCGGCAGTGGTCACTGGCGAAGCCAGGGCTGCTGTTGACTGCGTCCAGTCATGTCTAAGAGTCACTGGGACAGTGGTGGCAGCCACTTTTGTAGGCCCGTGGGCCAAGCTCAAGTGGTGTCCAGTCAGTGTGTGCTGCATTTGTCGAGGAGTGGTGTCCCAGTGGCTCAGGTTGCGGTTGCAGGGGGGAGGTGCGTTCAAGTGGCCGCATGGGCAGCTGTGGCTGTGCGGACGCAGGCATGCCCGAGCTGTCGGTCGTGTGACTTCAGGTCAGCGCGTCTGGGACGGCTCACTGCAAAAGGGTGAATAACCTTGAGGCAGCGAGGTCTTGAACAATGACCCCAGACCGGTCATGATGGCTGCTTGCTACAACTCCTCACGCACGTGAGGTTGGGGATAAAATTAGAAATCTTCACCCGCTGTGTGCGACCACACAGGTCAGACGATTTCAAATTCAGAAGTTTACCACCTATTCCGAAGGAGGAAAATTTCAGGAGGAAGAGAGAATGGTCTACACGATCGAAAGCCTTAGGGAAGTCGAAATAGACTGTGTAACGTGCAAAACCATTGTCTCTAGCTTGGAGAACATGACCCCAGATAGAGAGATGGCTGGTGTCACAAGACTCAGTTTTGAGGAATCCATGCTTAGGAGCACTCAGTAGGTTGTTCTCTGTTAGGTGACACATCATCTTATCTTTGTTTAACGTCTCTAAGATATTGGAGACTACCGAGGGGGTGTTTATTGGTCAAAAGTCGTCAAATGACATAGAGTGACTGTGCTTGGGAATAGGCAAATTATGGGATTTCTTCCGAAAAGTAGGATAGGTCTCACTTTTAAGAGAAATACAAAGTATCTTGCACAGGAGGGACAGGAAAATTCCATTTCCATCCGCTTTTAAAATGCTAACTGGGATGCCATCGGGTCCCGGACTATGAGAATGATGAAGACGCCGGCACGCTGGACCAGCACGGGATTTAGACCGGCTTTGTTGCTCCCGCGCAAATGGGAGGGATGTTATGGCAAGCCTAGGCGTAGTTCTTCACGTTGCTGCCGCCGCCGCACCAGCCGACTCGCATACACGAATTGTTTGACTTGGTCAGTCACTTCGTCCGCGCCCGAATCCGGTCGTCTTGACGCTGTCTCGTCAGCAGGGTGAGGTAGGAGCGAGCGCGGTAGATACAGTGCAAGTCTGACTCACCAATATGCACGCAGGTCACCGTTGCTGCACCCAATCTTTGGGGATGATAAGGTGGACGTCATTGCTTGCGCCAGCCAAACCATCAGGCATAGATGGTGTAATTCCACTTCTTCTCAATCGGCTGTCTGGCCTGATTTAAGCGGGGGGAGTCACTGGAAATACGAATCCCGGCCATAGGAGAAGAACGATTGTGCGTTGATTCTTGCCAAATGCTGCTAGGTTTCAGCCGTGGACTCTCCCTACTACCTACTCCATTAACTATTTTTTATATTTACCACTTTTTAAATAAATTTTAACTTTGCAATCAACACGCTCTAATTAATATATAGTCGTGTCGGGTGTTTTCTGCCTTCAATAGGAGGGAGTCGACCCATGATACGGACTACACTGCCCAGTAGAATACATTGTAAACCACTTTTATGTTTTTTTTTCTAAGGTCCCCAAAAAGACACCGACGGCCACCTCATCCAGTGTTATGGACTCCTGGTTCGGCCACCTATCATTCTCCTAGTCCGTTCCGTTGCCCATAGTCGGCGGATCCTTCCTCCTCCTTTGGTCTTTCAACTCACTTGCCTCGTCCTTCACATTGTCGATTGTGGGTTTTTTTCTTGTTACTGGAGCCCCTATACACATCCTGCATCCTGCTTACAACTTTTTTTAATCTCACTCCTCGACTTTTTATTTGTCGTTTGAGTGTAGTTCTGACAGCGTGTATGCTTTGGGCAACCATGTCGCGTTCTACCGCTCGACAGGACCCTCTAGCTCCTCGAAGGAGCAGTCGCGAATTTACAGAGATCGATTGGTGCCGCACCGACCTCAGTCCAATTGCAGGGTTGAAGAAAACTTGGTTTTTCTTATGGGGCTGGAGATCTGATAAGAGGCTTCTGTTTGACGTCACCCTCAACCAAACCAGGTTTTATACACCAAGTTCACAGGCCTTAAGATTTTTTTGCCGCAAAAACCCTCACTCTGTGGACTCGGTTGTCAAAAACGCCAGCTGGGATGGAACAGGGCGCTCTAACTGCCCTTCTCTTTTGAGGCTCTGCACAGATTTCCTGAGCCACTCGAATGCCAGGTGGCAGCATGAAAGTGACGAACTAGTTCAGTTGGGCGTTTGAACACGACTGTGAAAATGGGTACATTAAGTTTGCAGATAAAGTAGGGCTTCCCGAACAATCAACCTAGAGTCCACCGGATGTCTGTCGGGCTCTCGGCCGAGATCGCCTAGTTTAGTTGTCCAGAGCGCCAGCTGTATCCACGCCTTGTCCTTACTGTCGTGGGTTTGGATCTCACAGAGGCCGCCGCGCTTTTCGCAATTGGATCGGATTAGTCGTTCAGCTCTGCCTAAAACACCTATTGCTGATTCTTACTCATTATCTGTTATTTACTCTTCTCCCTGTGTTAGACGTCTTTGGGGGCAGAGGCCCATGCCGTCGCATGCCTTCCTCTTAGGCAGTAATATGTGGAATGCTGTTAGCTTCCTGTCGGAGAACCTCTGGTCTACGATTTCTCACTTTTGATGCCCTTACTGCTGCTGACACCTGGGCTCTCTGGGGAGCGGTTTGTGCTTAAAATAACCTAGTCCAGGGCTGCCTTGCATAACGGTTGTAGAATATGTTCTACGCCAAGTCCTTACTGGGCGTTCCCGATCACAGCCGACCAAGTACGCCGTGCTCACTGACCAAAATTCACAAATACTGTTCATGGCATTTAAGTTTGCCCAAGTGGTTTTGTAACGAGGAGAAGTATATGACATGACCGCATGCCTGCATATGCTTCGGAGCACGTTTGCTTCTCAGTGAAAGCACATCAGTTACCAATGACGGCAGGCAGTCATCAGACCAATGTCTTGTTTTGTTCCCAGGAGGCTACTTGTGTGTATTGCTGGATGAATGCCAACTTCTTTGATTAAAGTCTAGCCAATGGACTGTTGTTTTTGAATGACTTGGGGCTGGACAACTTACAGAACTCGTTCTCTAGCACTGTGTTACGTATTCCTCTTTGTTCGCGGACTCGTTAAGTTGTCCTCTTCTGGTGCGATTTTTGTCGTTCTCGCCTATGGACTTACAGCACCCGCACCTCCTTGCTTAATCCCCTGACGGCACTGCGTGTCTCGTCGGCTCCGTGTTTAACAAAAGTTAGTATGAAACAACACCTCGAGACGCTTCTGTAGAAACCGAATCTGCACATAGGTAAACAGCTATCGAAGACTGGATTTTTCACACCGCCGAAGGGGCTGAATTCTGTGGCGCTTGAACAGATTGCCCATCAATCGAAAGTGTGAGTTCCACGAAGCAGTTTAGGAGATGTGCTCGCATTACCTCCCCCTTCCCCCCCTCCCCCAACTTACTTTCCGGAACGGCACTTTTCGCTGGTTTCGACAGGTATCTTTCTGTCCTCATGATAGTGAGCGCGTTTTTCCGCGTTCCTGAGGCAATTAATGGCTTTTATAGAGTTTTGGTTTTTGTCTCGATAAAGTCCTACTTAAACTTGCCAAGTAGCGAGAATATGTGTAATTGCGCGTTTTGCAACCTTTTAAAGAAAGCCTTCTAGACGTTTAATTACTGCTATAGAGGCACAGTATCCTCGACCTAACCAAGGTGTAAGAAGCATTTATCTGTCGTCTTACGCAGAATAACTGCTCATCAACGAGGAGCGAGATAAGCACGCACCGAATTACTTATGCTTCTGGGCGACGTCATCGTAAGCGGCTGCGGACGTTGTAGGCACGCATGCACCTACTTGGGGTAATCACTTTTCCCCAGCGGAAGTCAAGCCAAGATTGTATTTGAAAATAGCCTCATGGTTGTAATCCGATGTTCCATGTACTTGCACGCGAATTGTGGATGGCCCTAAACTCCGAAGCTCGTTTAGGGACAACGCATTGGATTTCGGATCCTGTGTTGATGTAGTCGACTTACCCTCTCAGTCAGTCAACGTGCCGTTTGATATGATGCCGTTTTCCCTAGTCCTTTAGTGGTACGCGCTAAAGTCGCCAACATGCACCGGCAGCTTAATCGTGTTGGGCGGACCTTCATATTTGAGTAATTTTCAGCTGCATTCGATATGACAGCGTAGATTTTTCCTCATTTTTGCCTTCTTTTTCCTTAAATGTCTTCAGAAAAAGGACGCCCGTTGCTACTGGGTGGTTGTCCGTCTGATTTACCATCTCAAAAACAGTAGAGACATAGACGATCATCACCTTTTTTACCATGTATGAACATTGGAAAAAAACTGTCAGTGTGGATGTATTAATCTATATTACATTACTTTTCTCTGATTGCCAAGTCTCTTGGTGGAGCGGAAGATGGCTAGTATGGTTTGATTCCTCGTGATCGCAGAGCCTCAGCCCACAACTTTCGGTGTCTTTGAAGGGTAATCTGAAACAAAATAAAGAGTAGTTCGTAGTGTTTTTTTTCAGCGAGAATCTGGTTTTAAATCTTCCGAGGGTATAGTTCTTTTGGAATGAAATTTGCAACGAAGTGAAAAGTACTCGGCAAGGAAATAGGAAGAGACATACCCTTCTGATGTCTATCTACCTAATTTTCTATGGGTGGACGTCGAAACACAGGATAGACCATTAGTCTTTTCGTCAGTTAGAACTTGATGCCTTTATTGTCCGCCAATTAAAGTTTTTTGAGATTTGGTCCCTGCAAATGTACTATGGGGGAATTCACGTAACGTAATGCGAAAGTGCAAAAAGGGATTCGTTAGAGGTCAGACGGCATGTAGAGCACCCCGTATGTGTTACTGTTTTTTAATCCACTGCTAAGAGCTCAGACAGCGGTTACTGCCCTCTGTGGTTTCACTTATACGGTGATCCGCAAGAACAATGGACACAGAAAAAGGCGCGTATATGCACCTCTAGTGCTCGTGTGATGTAGTATGGGCTGCCTCGCTTGGACGATGATTTGCTCAAAAGCAGTTTGGTTATAGGTATTGGCAACCAGACGCAGGGGTTGCATTTTAGCCGGGATACCCATCGCTCCCACTCTTCACCAGGAAGTCTAAACACGGGAGCTATTTTGATGCCCATTGTTGTCACTGAGCGATTACTGGAACCGTGTTGCCAAGGCAGAGCGAAAACGGAGATGTATGCATGCGTCAGTTCAATAGATTGGCTGATGCCGTGCATATCCCAGCGAGCGCCTTATCAAAATCGACTTCTACAACGAATGCAAATATCTGTTGGTCGATCGACCAAATGGATAGAAAGTGGCGTAGTCCGATCAGGTAGCACATGGTAACATTTCCTGATCGAGGGTCTAAAAACCCCTTGGAAGTAAAGTCGCTTGAAAATCACTTAGTGTCGTAGGACCACCGCTTCTTCGTCCTACACAAGTTTATGTGGTCTATTTTTCCTCGTTGATGATAAAAATGAAGTCTATTCTCGGTTTATGTTAAAATTCTTCAACTTCGTATAGTCCTTTTAGCAGTGACTGTTATAGTGTTTGGTTTTTGTAATTTTATTGGACACACTACAATGCTTAGCCGCAGTCTATGTAGCCTTCTCAGGCAACGTGACTTGCAGCGATTTGTCAACCAATTGCTGCGTTTCACTAACCTTGGCTATGGCCACTTTACGCTCATGTATCTTCTCTTTTCTTCTCAGTGTGCGCATGTCTCGAACACAATCCACGTAGGCGAATGCGGCTGGCACGCGATAGTCTCCAATCAGCTGTTTCAGATTGGCGGTAGCAGCTTCAACCTGCTCTTTTTCCTGAAAAGGTGGGGTAGACATGCTTCAAAGACATGCCGGGTTGATATGCATACATGAAAGTGGCGTGCATCAATCTGTCCTGACAACAGGACGGAAATGATCATTTTTCGTAGTTAGGGGTCTACTTGATTAATAAATGGGAAGGCGGACTTAATACTGTTGAGGAGGTCTTAATTCGATGTGACGCTTAATAGACGATACAGGGTTTTTCTTATTCCACAGATGTAAGTTTGGAAAAATATTACGTGTGAGTTTGCGCCTTGACTTTTTATCAGGCAGGCATGTACTTCCGTCTGTCTTTCTCTCGTCTAGAGAAATAGGTTGGTCCTTGGCTTTTGTTCTTATCGTGATCTGACTCACTATTCTAGAAACATCGTCAAGTCTGGTGTATTTTTAATGGTTATTAAGTTAAGTCTGAGACCTTGAAAGCCAGTGTAGGGGAGACAACAGCTAGGACTGTAATTAATTGTCGAGTTAACTAATTTGCTCATTTGTTCCGCTTACTGTTATGAAAAAGAAGAACTTTCTGCACAGGGGAACCGCTTTCGTAGCGACCGTTTGACAACTGAGCGCTTACCTTTCTCGAACTTTCTATCTCAGCCTTCGTACGTTCCATCAGGTCTCTCCGGGTTTGGATCTCAGACCGTAATACCTTGGCCTCCTGTAACACTGTGCTTAACTTCCTCTAGATATTACGTCGTTCAAAAATAATTCCTTCTACCCTGTATGCATTCACAACTTGCAGTGTTCTGCCGGCGGTCAGTTTGAGACGCAAAAGCTCGTGATTCTTTGCATCGATCGATGCAAGAAATGTAGCATTTTCAATTTTTAACTGTTCGAAGTCGACTTCATGAAGAACTTCGCCCATTTCTTCCTTCTGCCGCAACTGTGCCAAAAGTTTCTTCTTTTGAATTTTCAGCGTCGAGTTCTTCAAACGAAGTTGTTCTACTAGTGTATCCTTTATGTTGGATAAAAGTAGAACGATATTTAGTACACGATGAAATGCATTTATCAGATCTTTTCACTTATTTAAAAAATGTCAGCTCGAAGGAGTAATGTCAACGCATGAGAAATGATAAAATAACAAGCTTTAAAGTCAGTTAAAAACTCTTATGGCGGCATATTTTAATGGAGTTGCAAATCAGTAAGTCTTATGCTTAATCCGCCACACTTGTAGATGCATGTTTCTAAGACCATGGACCATACGCAGACACTAATGTTATGCCCAGAACGTTTCCAACCATTTTGGTGAGAAGATGCATAGTCCGCTAAAATCAGGATCGTTTGCTACTTTTTCTTGTCATTCCTTGTTAAGGAGTACCAAAATCAACTACTCAACAGCTTGTGCTGTACTGCGCTCTCCAGCAGTAGAAGAGTGATCCTGGGTTGAACGAATGCCATCATTGGTCTGATTGCAGGATTTATCGTCTGATGAGAAGAAACGCCTGCTCCGTTTACCTAACCAGCCAGGCGGAGGTAAATTTCAACGATGTATCCGGGAATTAAGTTATCGGGTATATTCCGTCGCCTTTCTGTGGGTAGGTGCGCGATGAAAAACGCGGTCACCAGAAGCTTAAAGGCAGACCTTTAGGAGTAAGGCGACTAACGGACAAATCTCATTGATCAACAATAAAGCTGCAGAAGCTCGGACATTTAAACAGTGGAAAATGATCAAATTGGAAAAATTGTCAAAACACTAAAGAAACACGGGAAAGCTCAGAAATGATAAGGAGGGAGGGCTGCTAGACCGCGGAAAAACGTTATTCATGAAAGCTTCCTGGATCCAGTAAGAATTATATATGCCAATGGCGTTGTCTTTTTAAAACAGAGTAAACAACCAAATTTTCACTAAGTATAACAGTACTGCACTCCGTCGCCACCGCAGAGAGTAACGTTAAACTATGAATGCATACAACACCTCTTAATCAATTTGGTTTGATTGCGTCTGCTTTCAGAAATCAACTGGGATTAACAAGCAGACGAGCAGATAACTCGTTCCAATACCTACTGGAGCGCTGCAAATCTCAACCGTCGGGGCGTTTTCTGGATGTCTTAGCGGCTTTGTGGTTGCTCTTAAATATTTGGTTGCTTTGTAAGAAAAGCCAGTCATGTTTTGTAACGCATTTTCTAAAAAATGCCCTCTAAGTAAGCTGACAATATGAAAATTGTTGCAAATTACGCCTAATTTTGAATCAACAGTTTGAAGTTAACTGATGAGTTAACTAGTTTCTCGAGAAACTAGAAACTCCCAAACGTACGTACCCTTCCGCGAAGGTGTTCCTCCAAAAATCGCATAACTCTTTCAGCAAGTACAGCATGAAAGCGCTCCTGGTATGAAGTTTTGATGACTTCTTTCTCAAAATCATAAATGAATTTTTTGGCTTCTTTTAGCTGTATGTCTGCCTCTTCGATTATAGCCTTTGCCGAGTATGCACAAAGATCTTATGGGTTACCTTGTAGCCATCAATAATCTTTTCCGATGAGGCTTTGAGGGCCGCCATATCCTGTTTATAGTCCTCAATTTCCACTTGCGCTATTGTACATTTTTGTTCAGCAGTTAATTTAAGTGTGCGATCTTGAACCACGCCACGGCTTCTAGACCTCTTCCGGCTCATGCGACTCATTTCCGAGGCTGGGGCTGACACATTCTGAGAAACCGAACATTTAGGAATCCTTACCTTCCTCTGTCATTTCTATCTTTATGTCGAATTTTTTAATATAACGATCCATCATTTGGTTTTCAAACTCCAACTCCTCAATAATTTTGCTTCCGAAATTACTTTCACAATAACGTACGTGTTTTCTTTGATAAAATTATGCAGGGCTGATTCATTAAAATTGTCAAAAGCACTCTCTGATTTCTGCAGCGTTTCGTCCGTGTTCTCATCCTCCATTTTTAAAAGCCCACGTTTAGCAGTAACTAAAATAGCACAGATTGACCCTCTTGCGATGGCTCATTAGAAGGCCATGATTTATGCAGATCCTAGAAAAACTCGTAATGAATCCTACCGAATTTATTGCATGGCTTGGCATCAGAAGGCGTTCTATATTGTGCTCAAAAAGACTCATAGGAGTTACTTTGGTGGCACGAAATACTAACGTACTCGGGGCTAGCCTATTCTGAATTCACGCATTCAAGTTGCAGCCCACTAAGTCAGGGATGATGCCGACAGATCTTCCAGGATCTGTGAAAATATGGCGCATAAGACACGTTTTGTGACACATGGTAGAAGTCTGTAAGGTCTGTGGGGACCAGTAAACATTGCTGGGCGGGACAATGCCAGTGTCATTAGATAGAAGGACATGTGGTTGACATATATTCACAGAAGACTATATCAAACGAAAATACAGGTGGGGGGTGGGGAAAATCCATGTATGAAATGGATTTTAGCGAAAAAAGAAGGTTCATAAAAGGAGGTAGGACCAGGCACAAACTGTGATCCAGAAATCGAGGAAACGTTTCACTGTTATATTCTGACGAGTAGATGGAAGAGAAGGAAAGCGTTTATTTCGAAACAGCCCCTTTATCCTCGCAAACTGCATGCGCGCGGATTCTTAATGCCGCAAAGCTGCCATATTTTGG
Organism: Spirometra erinaceieuropaei; assembly: GCA_902702965.1. Lineage (NCBI taxonomy): Eukaryota > Metazoa > Platyhelminthes > Cestoda > Diphyllobothriidea > Diphyllobothriidae > Spirometra > Spirometra erinaceieuropaei. Next base: position 1,833,468 of record CACRXP010000012.1, read on the forward strand.
GTATTTAGCGTTTTGAAACATTGGGGCCTCTGGCCTATCAGCCGTGGATTAGCCGTAGCGTGCACGATGACCCTATCACAAAGACCCCGAATGTTTGACTGGCCATTGATTGATCTGCACGAGTGAGCAAAGGCGCCACACATGCTTGGTGCTGCAGTACAAGCGCGTCGGCTGTCTAATTTCATACGTGTATTTTGTTGTCAGCCTGGTCTACTCTACCGTTCGTGACCAAGTCTTCATTTCGATTTGGACAGTGACTCCACGTCGTTTGCGCTCCCCGTCATATATCTCATTTTTGAAAGTTGGATCTCGCACTTCTGTTTTCTCAGAGCTGAGGCCGGTTTCCTGGAGGTCGCGGTCTTCTGTGGCTCCTCTTAGTGACCGATGATATAGTACAGTGTATTTATGGTAAATACACTGCCTCCGATGGCGCTGCCGATAACGGCGCGTGCAATACTCAAGTTCAAGCAAACACGTTATTCGTGTTGTCAGTAGCATAAACATCTAACAGGAAATTGTTTTAACGGCGTGAGACAGCAGCCGATGCCCACGTAGTTTTTTTGCGCAGATAGAAGACGCGGAAGTTATGCTAGGTAGTTTCCAGATTCTGCGGATGGACCGAAACGAACGAAGGGGTGGGGGGCTTGCCATTTTTATACAAGATGGCATCGACTACTTCAGGGTTGAGTCTTCCCCATTTCGGCACATGGATTATGAAATACTCAATTGTTACTTGAAGGTGCCAAATCATCCAAGCCTCTATATGGCCCTGGTTTAAAGACTGCCTAGCCAGCGGACGGATACGGACGATGCACTTATCATCGAGATGAAAGAAATTTGTCGAAGCAAACACATAATGCTACTCGGTGACTTCAACTGTCCAGACATCAAGTGGGATTTGATGCATTGCACGCGATCAGAAAACTCCTTCGAACAGAAATTTGTGCAACTGATCACAACTGAGTTCCTTACCTAACATGTTAAAGTGGACACTCGATTCAGAGATGGACAGCAGTCCAGTGGTTTGGACCTCATCTTCACTAGGGATGATAGTTGCATTCTCGGATTGGAATAGCACACGCCCCTTGGCCGAAGTGACAACTGCGTTCTTGTTTGGGAGTATAGTCATTTTTCTGTACCCGAAATTCGAGCTACTGAGGAAAGAAATGTATGGAAAGGGGATCATACCCGAATGAAAAACCTGCTACAGAAGGTGAACTGGAATGCAGCACAAGGACCTGAACCAGAAAGCGATTGGCTCTCCTTCAAGAACATAATGCAACATTTGGCAGAGAGCTGTTGCCCACTTAAGAGGCAGTTGCGCACTTCCCGACCAGAGTGGGGGACGTCAGAAATAAAGAACCTTAAATTGAAAAGGAGACTTTGGAAAAAGTACGCCAGATGTCAGCAACCAGAGCATTTCGCTGACTTCGAAAAACATAGGAATATATGTCGGAATCTGCTGAGGAAGGAACGGGCACAATTTGAGTCAAAACTTCTAAAAAATATCCCACAAAATTCCAAAATATTCTTTGGATACGTGAATAAGGCGAAACGCAATTGGGACTGCATTCCCTGTCTAAAAGATCGCCGGGGAAATACGTTGTCTGACAACTCAGATAAGGCAAATCTGTTGTCCGATTTCTTCACGTCTGTGTATACCGAGCAGCCGGCTTTTGTTGAAAGAGTTCACCCCCTAATTGTCAAAACAGACAGTACAATTGGCACGGTGGACTTCACAACAGACACGGTAAGGAAAACTTTGAGTTAACTACAGCCTACTAAATCCCCTGGTCCGGACGGCGTGTTCGCAAAAGTCCTGAATGAACTCCCAGACCAACTGGCTTCTCCGTTATCCAGGATCTTCAGAACTTCGATGGAGGCCGGGGCTTTGTCTACCGACTGGAAGAAAGCAAATGTAAGCCCCATATATAAAGGTGGGGAGAAAACAGCCTCAAATAGTTTCAGACCAGTGGGTCTCACAAGCATCTGTTGCAAACTTATGGAAAAGGTAATAAAAACGGAGCTGATAAGGCATCTTAAAGAAAACAACTTGCTCAGTTTACATCAGCATGGATTTCGAAGGGGTCGATCCTGTCTCACTAACCTGCTAGTATCCATGGAGAGCTGGGTGAAATCAATCGAAATGGGCTTATCAGTCTGTATATATATATATATATATATATATATATATATATATATATATATATATATGTATATGTATATATTGAAGGGTTACATGCAGAGCCCTTGATGACCCTATTTATGTACAGTGCTTTCGCAGATTCATACTCAAAAATAAAATAAAATTGCAGGCAGTTAAAATGTGATTGGGTCACAGTTCAATCGTAATCATAATGTAGTGCATGGGGTCACTGTAAATTAGTGCGGAAGATTGTATATGACAGATTTTACAAAACTGGCTGGGCAAAGTCATGCTGTACAAGCCGATTTCTGTCGACGCCGTGTACACTGACTTCAAAAGGGCTTTTTGACAGTGTTCCTCACAGACGACTTATATGTAAACTACGTCAAGTGGGTGTGAATGGGAATCTGTTGAAATGGCTAGCTGATTTCCTTACGGGCAGATCTCAGCGTATGTGTATCGGAAACACCAAATCGGAATGGGCATCCATCCACAGTGGCTTTCCGCAGGGGAGCGTTTTTGGTCGAGGAAGGTCGAGGTCGAGCCTCTGGTTTTAAATTTGAAGATAAGTGGAGGATATTATTTTGAGTGGTTTTTCTGTGAGACCTAACGATTTTAGCCCCTGTTTTTGGTTGAATTTCCTTAAATACAGGACTATTCTCTCCGAACTGCCTGCTGCCATCTCCTTTTAGGTGCTGCTAGTCTATGCCTGTTGTTCACTAGTCGCACTGCAATTCTCATTTTGTGCATTCGATTTCTCTCTAACTGTTCTAATTTACTTTTACATCGTTAGCCCATAGCTGAGATTCAGTCAACTTGTCTGCCAGAGGTTTTTTTAATCACAACTTGCTCGAGACAAGATGAGAGCAAAAGTCACTGATCGGTGTAAGCTCTCGGCCTCTGTAAGTAAGCATGGCCTAAATAAACGTAAGTCAGAAGCTTTACCTAAATCTAAGTCAGATGATATTACTAGTCAGTCGTCACCCGTTGTAATTGGTCGGCAGCTTAATCTGTCTGCACTTGACCACTGTAATGACTTTATGCTAAAGTTTGGCACTTTGCTGACAATTCTTGGAAATTTATTCGACGGGAACATCTCCGATATTCCCTCTGAAGAATTTAGGCGTCCCGACTCACTTGCTCACCTGATCGCCAGTGAATCTAGTGATAGACAAAAGCGTTCTTACAACTTTCTGTTAAAAAAATGTTCCTCGATCTGCTCGGCCAATTGATGTTGCAACCAATTTCCTGTATTCATTTGGTTTCAACTACAAAATAGCCGATGCTAAACGCTTGTCCTCCCGTAGCAAAAATCCACCCATCTTAGTCAAATTATTTTCATCAATCGAGGTTGACACAATCTTTGCCCATCGAGAGCGTGTCAGTGCGTACCTAGAGAAGGCAACATTTTTCCTTTGTCATGATCTTACTCCAATGGAACGTAGAATCGGGTCTCCCTTCTCACGTAAACCCACTGCCTCTCAGTCTAATACTCCCCAACTCGGTTACAATACAAGTGGCCGTGAGGATTTAGCTTGTCCTACTCCTGCGACATCTGACTCCCTCCCTCCCCTTTCTCCTACATTTCCATCTCACTCATGCCACTTGACGCATTTGTCTGCCCCTTAACTAGCTGCAGCAGCAGCAGCCGCATTTGTCGTTTCGTATCCTCCGGATAGCCCGGCTGATGCACATGAAAATCCGTCTACATCAGCTAGACCGACAACTTCTCTTGTCCAACTGGGTGCTGCAAGCTCTACAGTTAAGTCACCCGTGGCTTGGCGTCAGAACGGTGAGACTCGAAAGCTGAATCAGACTCCGACCCAAAAGAAAGGTAGTACAGTTCCATTTAGGGGTACGACGCCTTCTCTTAGATCTAACAAGTCTGTTCAGCCCAGCACGTCTACATACCTCGCAGCTCCAATTATATCCCCGAATAATTCTCTGTCCTGCGTACCGTTAACTTATCAAAGCCCTACTATATATCCAGCATATAATCCATACATGAATTGCCCTAAGTTATTTATGCCCCAACCTAGTACAGGCTTCCCACCACTTAAGGCCAATTGCTCTCAGGTACGTCAACCTATCTTCTTTGACTTCCAACCCAGACCTGGTTTCCCACCCTTTCATTCTTATAGCGGCCTACCCTCACCCACTAGCCCCTACTTTCCTTCTAGCCTCCCTCCTCCTCCCCTTCCTCCACTATTTAACTACCAACAAGTCTATCCATGTTCTAACTCCCCTAGCATTCCAATGTTTGAAAACTATATCCCCACATCCTTTAGGTCTCATACTCAGCCTTCTCTTGTTGACTCCCCGTACATGAATAACTCTAGATTAACTGATACTTATTCTCCAAGCATAATTGATTCACAGCTTACATATCCGCCTCCAAATTTTTTTAAATACCGTCGAAAATATCATTGCCATTCGAAACACATTAGATATCATATTATTGAATGCCAGGTCAGTTGTAAACAAGATGGCCCAAATCAGAGCCATTGCTCTCGCAATGACGCTTGATATTATATGTGTAACAGAATCTTGGACTCATTCTCTAATTCCTGACTCTGCCCTTCTCATAGATGATTTCGATTTTTACCGACAAGACCGCACGACTAGGCGTGGGGGTGGTTGTCTTCTTTATCTTAAATCCTACCTAAAGCACTCTCCCTATTACTTGGATGTTTCCTCATTCACGGGATACTTCTGCTATGCATCTGTTATTCTCTCGCCGCAAAGAAAGGCAATTATTGGCTGTATCTACAATCCCCCAAATTCTTTAGCCAGTAATGATTCACAACTATGTGAAATCTTTAAATTAGTTCCGGAAGCTGCTTTCGATGTTAAAATAATCACTGGGGATTTTAAACTTCCTGAAATAGACTGGGTTTCCAATAGCTGTCCACTTAGTTTCCAGTCCTTTTAAGATATTGTCAATTTTTCTTATTAGTCCCAACTAGAGAAAATCACATCTTAGATCTAACCTTTACCAATGACATTGCTCCTGTTTTTGTTGCTTTAAAAAAGGACCTCTTTGACAGTGACCACGTATTAATTCGTTGTTGCTTACCGCTTGCCTTTTCGAAAAAGACCAGCGTCCTTCGGACTTACATGAACTACGACTGCGTAGATAACGACTTAATAAATAACTATATTAGATCTTTGGATTAGTGTGGCTTCCTCACTTGTAGCGATGTAACCATTCTTCGTGATGTCATGCCCAATGTTTTCAAGGACATTCTAGAGTTTGTGCCGCGTAGATATCTCAAGCCTAATTCTTCAGATTCTCTTGTTCCTCATTTTCTTCAGAACAGACTAAAAAGTTGAGGCGACAACTGCGTGACCTATCCACTAGTTCCTTATCAGTTCATCTTAGAATCACAGAGATTTTTCAGATGGCCTCAAGGATGCGCCAAGCGCGACAGGCAAAGAGAATCAATTGCTCTCAGTGGTTCGAACCCTGGCAAATCCGTCGCTAACATCTTCCGTCATCGGTCCTCCGCTAAGCGTGGTCATGAACTTCCACCCCTGCTAAATGATAACAAAGTCTTCCTCACCGATGACACTGACAAGGCGGAGTTGTTTAGTGCTTTCTTTGCAAAAAACCCCTTGCTACCGAGTCCGATCCGGTCCTTTTCTTTCGATCACTTTCAGATAGGACACTTAGTACAATCGATGTCTCCTCAGATGTCATTAAGAAACACATAAGCCGTTTGAAATACCCACACTGCTCAGGAACGGACGGGATTCCGAATTCGATTATTAAACAAGCGTCCGGCTTTCCCATATTGCTCAGTCATTTATTCTCGGTTTATATTTCAAAAGGATTCTTTCCTGAAACATGGAAAACGTCTATTATAATTCCCGTCTTCAAGTCAGGATCTCGGTCCGATGTTAATAACTATCTGGGCGTGCACAAAACGCCGTCTCTAGCAAAGCTTCTTGAAAGGATTATTTTCAATGAAATTGTTGACTTCTGTCTAGCTAATCGGCTTCTGAGCTCTAGTCAGCATGGATTTTTACCTGAACGATCCTGCAAAACATGTCACTTGGCTTTTCTTAATCTAATCACTTCTCTTCGTAATGAGCGGCAGTCAGTGGTAGTTATCCACTTTGATCTTAGCAAAGCCTTTGACAAGGTGCCCCATAGACGTCTTTTAGTAAAATTGGATGCTCTCGGCATCCGGCCGCCTCTACTTGACTTCATTAGGTCCTATCTGTCCAACCGATATCAGAAAGTCATGGTCGGTAATAGCTACTCAACACCTCACTCGATCACGTGTGGCGTACTTCAAGGCACGGTTCTGGGTCCGATACTCTTCCTTCTGTACATCAATGATATTTCGACTGAACTCGGAAATTCGCAAACTTTTACTTATGCCGATCACCTCAAGTGTGTTTCCTCATACTCTAAGGACACCGCAAACGTTTGTGTTGAAAAATTAATGCCGATTTACTACGCTTAAGCAGATGGGGTTCGACATGGCAGATGGAGTTTTCATCATCCAAGTGTAGTTTCATGTCTCTTGGTCCTGCCAAACTTCCTGGTCCCATAATTTTTCAGAATAAGCCACTCTCAGAATGCCTCACCATAAAGGACCTAGGTCTAAGTTATAAAAATAAGCTTGCTTTATCACCTCATGCAGATAGGATCTCTGCCAAAGCCCCGCAGATATGTGGATTCATATCGCATAAATTTTTTCCTTCCGGAAATGAAGCTAAGACTTTATCAAATATTTGTTCTTCCAGTCCTCGAATACTGCTGTCCTTTTTTTGGTTTACTGGACGCCTGCCACCGTAATGAAATCAAAAATGTTAAGAGGGTTTTCACCCGGAAACTGTTCTCTCAAGCCTCGTGCGGTATTTCTTATTCTGAGAGATGTCAGCTGGCGAACGTTAAGTTTTTGTGGGTAAGAAGACTCGAAGCTGGCCTTTGCTTCCTTTTTCGCATCAACTCTAGCTCAAGTCTTTCGCTCATTGACACTCTCACTCCGAGAGATCGGTCTTTGCCACGCGCAACTCCTTCGTGGTGATTCCGCCGCCTCTTTGTACTACATCTAAGCGCTCCCTCTTCTTTGCTTCCAAATATGCTTTCCTTTGGAATAATCTTCCGCCTGAAATTAGATTATCGCCTAAGTTACTGGTATTCAAGTCGAAATTACGCAATCATCTTACACTGGAAAGCATGAATGCACTGTTACCGGTCTCATTTCCGAACACTCAGATTCTTGACTTCGAGAAGGGTCCTCCTGGAATTTAGTGGTAGATCTAGTGGTAACTCTTAATTATATCATTAGAAACCCTGTTTTGAATTGGTTTATAAATCCACTACTATCACTCCTGCCCCATAGCGACAATATTCGCGGTTTTTGATGTCATCTCCCGCATTCCGACCTCATGCGGTCTGTCGACGCTCACGGCGGAACCCTCAGTATTCATCGTCTACTAGTAATTTGGTCGTGCTACCCTTCCCCACTGCTCGGCTGAGCTCGAAGCGTGCTGTGGCCGATCGCGTCTGGGTTCCTCTCGTCTGGCCTCTTGGACGCGAATAGACTTATGCGGCGTATCGATCCCGACGTATACAATACCACATGCAGGTCGGTCCTTTCTGACCCGCATACGTACCCCTCAAGGCTGACGATGTCCGACTATAATCCGCTATATACCGCCACCTACAGGCCAGTTCTGCCCGCATTTTTCTGTCTATATTTTTATTGATGGGTATTTTTCTCCTGTAAAATTAATCCATTCATTTTTAAATTTTGGTGTGGAGTTCTTTTCACCCCTCACTAATCATTTTTCTCAATGGATTACTAATTCAGAAACTATGAATTGCATTTTGTACAGATTCTGCCTACCTCGTCTAAAATTCGCATGTAAATTTATTTTTACTTGCTTTGATTGAACCCCGACGGGTCTTTAATAAAAAATTATCTATAAATTATTATCTAATTCTGTTATTAATATATGTCAAAGACTGCCTGGACTGTCTGAGCTGCGAGCGCGTAATGTTTGCCGATGATCTGAAATTGTAGAAATCAATAGAGAAGCCGGAGGACTCTGTACAGTTACAAGACAATCTGAATCGCTTGCAACGATGATGTAATAATTGGTGTCTTATCCCCAATCCTAACAAATGCCAACTTATCCGATTACGTTCGAGCAACAGGAGGCCGTTGAGATTTCAATCTCAGTACTTTATAGGAGGTCACCAACTCGAATCAGCCAACCAGTTAAGAGACCTCGGTGTGTGGATGACATCGAGTCTCAAACCATCGTCTCACTGCGCGAAGGTATCCAAAAAAGCTATCGGTATCCTAGGCGCGATTAGAAGATCCTTCCTCACTTTTGACGAAGAACTTTTCGGTCGAGTATTTGGGGCATACGTTCGACCAGTGTTGGAATATTGTATTCAGGCATGGTGTCCCTGGACGAAACAAGATTACACCCTACTGGAGAACGTTCAACGAAGAGCGACCAAGCGAGTCGGCAGATTAAGTAGCTTACCTTATGAGAGACGCCTGGAAAAGCTGAAAACATTTCCTTTCTCTCATAGGCAATACAGAGGGGATATGATCATGGCCTTCGGAGTCGTCCGAGGGCTAGACTGTGCTCTTCAGTTCGACGATTTCTTCGAAATGGCGCGGACGACAAATCTTCGAGGCCACCAATACAAATTGAAGGCAAAATATGCCAAACTCGAATTGCGGGCCAAATTCTTCTCCTACCGGATGGTTGAGGGATGGAACAAATTGCAGAACCCCGTTGTCTTAGCGGAAAACGTAGAGACGTTCAAAAGAAGACTAGATAAATTTATGCTTGATGGTCAAACATTTACATGATATCAATGACTGGCATAACTGCTATGTAACTATTCGCATGTTTTTTCCACAGGTATATCTGTAAACAGGGTTTTTCACGGATCTGCCTATATCCCTCATATACACTAATTTATGCTGAAAGATTTGTGCGTAAGTCCATATTTTGGCTATATCAAAGCTATTTATAACTATATTAGGTCATAGTAAACAGTCGACAAACACACCTCTAATGTCATACTATCAAGAACAATAAGACACATAATTCAATATTATTTTTATATCTTGGATGGTTAACTACCCCTGAATGTTCACTGCTCTTGATATATGTTCATCCTTTCCAACTGCTAGTCCAAACAACCATGGTTATCCTTCTGAGAAACACGAACGAACCGTACGACCGACTGTAAGCAAATGCCCAAATAGCCTGACAAACGGCTGTAGCGGCCGAGGACGTCAAGGGTAGCACACACCAAAGACGCGAAGCACTGGAGAGAGATCCTGGCTAACGTTGATGTGGATAGGATTGTTAATAAGTCGCGATGCTCATCCGCACGTAAGGGAAGAAGGATCGTCAAGCAGGCGATAAGGTATAGTGGACAGAAATAGGAATTGAAATTGGGTAAAATAATGGTTAATTGTTCAAGCAGAATGAGTTACAACAGTGGAGTAACCTGTCTGGATGGAGAGGCGATATCGACATACCAGCAAATTAACTGATAGGGAGCGCAGCGTTGTGGGCAAGTGCAAGGGAGGCCCGAGGAAGGTGCCGACGTAGAGAGAGAGAGAGAGCGTTGCGAGCGTCACGACAAGTTGCGGGAATGGGGGTCGGCGGAAGTGAGAGGATGGGACGCCGGCCATCTTCGCCAGCACGCGGATACGCCACCACTATCCTAGGTCCGCGCGCGAAAAAAGAGTTTCTCCATTCAAACAACCATATCTAAGTCGTGGGGCGTTACACGGCAACTTTCAGACACCCACATTTATTCAACTCGTACACATTTTCAGTGTCCGACCGATGTCAAACTCCTTTAAGTTCTATGAAGGGCGATATATTCATGATCTAAATACTACAAAACTCCAAACTTCAATCTCTATATTGAATATATTGTACTTTTTTAACTTTGCTATTATTTTACCGTGGAACTCGGGTTTTTTAAATCTAAAACAAAGTCTGAATTCACGTTCTATTGACTTAGCAGACATCCAAAACCAATGATGCCAAAGAGCAGCCGAATTGGATGAGTCTCTTTTAGGTTTTTTTCCTGTTTTCAGAGGAGACTGACGATGCCCAAGAGGTGCTATGATAAGCCTATTCTATTCTAAGGACGGGACTGCGGACCTTGGGCTATAGAATGCCTGCACGTTTGCCTAGACCTTAACCATATTGCCATTCTGCCCTGATTCGCCCTGTCGGAATGTTCTGGGACTCATTCTGGTCGTCTATGAGATCCTACGATCGTCCTTATTTCTTCCAAACGAAGGGCTTTCAGTTTTTTTGAGCTCCATAAAAACGCCGTCTTTTTCCTCAAAACTTTGGCACATTTGAAGAAGTCATGCTTGCTTATCTTATTTTATTTGTCTGAATTTAGAATGTAATCGGTCTCCTGTCTATGATTTCAATGGTAGAAATCTTTTTGAATTATGCATAATCACTTTAGAACCTTTATCACCTCCTTTTCCGAGAATTTTCGGCCAGCACTTCATCTTGCCTCATAGGCCTAATTTTCGTAGTTGAAGTTCATCAATTCTTCAGACTGTTTGGTTTTTTTGGAAGGAGATTTGGCGTCAGTATGTCTACCAAAGCGGGCACTTCGACACCGCATAGTGCTTAATGTCTCTCTACAAGCATCATCCTAGCCTTATAAGGGGGATATAGCGGGACTACGACGAGGCTAGAGAAGATGTAACATAGGATTGTGGCGGGGTCATTCGTCGGTGTGGCGCCTCAGGCCCCTGCCGAAAAAAATGCTCAAGGGGACTCCTCACTTTCAACGTTTATGCTACACCTCCCTTTACGATACCGATTTCTCCTTCAATCGTCACCGCATGTGAAACCTGTGGTGTGCTAGCCAGTTTGACAGAACAATAAGCTTGTTGCTTATGGCTTCAATTCTGGTCCAGCCACAATGGTGATCGGTCTCAAATTCGGCAATAATCAGACATCGTTCTGAAGTCTCTGACGTCGAATGGGCACGATTTCGATTCTCATTATTGATCGGAGAAAATGAAGCGTTCTGCAAATTATAGAAAGGGTTATTCAACGAGACCAATAGTACAAAGCAGATTTCGGAACTATTCGGTCATTTATAGACTCAGGAGTCCCAGTATAGCTGTTTACCAAGAAGCCGCCAAAAGTAAATTAGTTATTACTGCGAAAGTCCTGTAGTAAATTCGTATGGGTTACGGAATTTCTTGGTCGAATTTAATTCTTAATACCGAGAGACGGCAACGGCGTTCTAATTGACCGGATTGTCAAAGAAGGTAATTTTGTCGAGAGCCGGAAATGTGACTCTATATCCGAAGCGAGCGATAGAAACACCGAATATGTAGGACATAAGAGTCAGTCAGACGGTATAATGATAAGGAATGCTGACCGCCAACCGCATGCATTCCAAGGATTACTGCATTCCGCTGAACTTACTGTAGTTTACATGTGAGCCCTTGTAATTAATAGTGTGAATGCATGCTTTTATTGTATGCCAATAATAATAAATATCAACATCTCAGTCTTTGCTTGAAGTACTGTCAGTCCCTGGGAGGGGCCAGCAAACCATATACATACTTGTTGTACCTATGTGTTCGAGCTCGAGCACGCATGAAAGACGCCAGGAAATCCTCAACCGCTCGCTGCAGAAGTGTAATTGTGACGTTAAAAAATCATCTTTAAAAATCTTCTCCGCTTTTCCTCAACGAACAGAAACACGGAGTTGTTTCTAGTTCCAATTTGTTTCCCCTTTTCACTTAAAGACAAAAATGGACAAAAATCAATACATGCTCAAACCATCCTCAGTCCCGGCGAATAGTTCCACAGTTGAGCTTATTTTGCTCGCACTGGTTAGGTTAATATACTACCTCAATATGAATCGGCACGTATTTACCCTCTCTCATACAACTTTATTTGTATTGGTCGATTCGCCCTGGTCTGGTTTCGTTTCAACCCCCTTGCTCTGCTGGTCTTGATTGCACTCTTCCCTTCACCCAAAAGCTTCCCCAGTGCCTTTCAGTATACGATACGTGGCTGGTCTTGCGGGGATGATTTAGTGCAAATGACTTTCGATTATTTGGGCAATAAGTTAGGAAAGAACACCTTCGCCAAATTGCACACCTTACTTCTGACTTTTACCACCATCCAAGTTGGATTAAAATCTGTTATTCGGATCACTTGTTGAGAGCATGTACCCGTTAGGTTCTGATTTCAATTTAAACGCCTTCGCGGCGACCACATTGCCTTATAAAAGTTAAGCTGTCAGGTGGCCTTGAGAGATGATGATGATGATGATAATAAAAATAGGAATTAAGGGTTCGGCAAGTGGTAGTAAAAAGCGTTCCCCCTATGGTTGTAGCTGACCAGATAAAAGCCGAGGCGAACGAGCTTTTTAGTAAAGGGGAATACAAAGAAGCATTAACACTATATGAAAAATGTTTGGCACTCCCCGATACGCCAAAAGATCTTCGTGAAATAATATACAGGAATCAGGCGCAGTGTTTCTTAAAGTTGGGGGATAATACTTCAGCAGTTAAGGCTGCGAATTCCGGTAAAGTGGAGGTGATTTTATTTAATCTCCCTGTTAGCCCTTCAAATATGCCCGTCTGATACGAAAGCATTGTATCGTCGCTGCCTTGCTTACGAAAATATGAGCAATTTGCGTGACGCTCTGGTAGACGTCAAGAGGCTACTCCATATGGATCCTAAAAACAAAGCTATCCAAGCCCTCGCTTATCGCTTGGAAGCTTCCGTTACATCGACCAAAGAGCAGACGCACTCCATTGGTGGGAAAATAGCAGCAATGTTCGATATAATTACGCAGGATCCTCCGTCGACTTTGTTATCTCAGGTTTGTTCTCCTTGATAAGCTTATTTTAGGCTTTAAATAACCTCGTATCCTTGGTTGTCGATGAGGGGTCTACGGCTGCCGAACGCATTTGGTCGCACCCTTCGATGCCGGCCTTATTCAAACTGTGCTTATCTCCGCAACAAGACCTAGTTAATCAAACTCTGCAACTCTTCTCAGCGCTTATTGAACACAATGACTCATATGTAAGAATCTCATTACGTAGTCTTTCCATCTATGAATTCACATAAGTTACTAATTTTGGGCTTTTGAGAACTGCCTAAAGTCTTTTGATTCGAGCGACTTTTCGACGTTGGCCCTGCTACCTTGTTTTCAGCATTTCCTCTGTTCCCGTCTCCAGTTCCCCTGGTCACCACACATGCACACACGCATTTCATTTGTCCTCAACAAGACACTCCATGCATACGCGACTTCGAGTTATACGAACATTTCAATCGCTTCTGGGTTCGTTATCATAAAGTAACCAATCAGTGCCTTACTGTTACCCGTCCCCGACTGGTAGTATTCCTTTTTCGCACTTTACAGACTCCAAAATCTTTAGAAAGCGCACCAGTTATACATTCCAAAACGCGTTTGTTGTGTTTTTTTCATCATGTGATAATTGAAGACATTGACAGTGTGATATGAACTGGTTATTGTCAGACTGGAATACAAAGGCACGGAGTTGGGCTGATGCGACGGTTAACTGCGCTGTTGGCTTTCGACCGCGTTTCTTGCATTGATCTAGCGCCAAAGTAGTTGATTTCGCTACTTGAAACGTTGCACCACATACATCTCCCTCCCCCTAAGGACCCCTTTCTGTGACGAGTTTTGTGGATTGAGCTTCCACTACTGCCAGTTTCCGTCCATTTCTGAACCCAAAATTAAAATGAGTAGCAGTTTCCTTCTAACTGAAATATTAAGACAAAAAGCTCACTTTAAAGGGGACTGCGTGTAGCTAACTGAGGGTCTGGCGTATTGTTGGAATTGCACGGTTGCCTCAGAACTTACTTTTTGTAGGTCAACTAAAGTGTTTCATTTAGTGATTTTCCAAAAGCGAATTGACGGGCGGTCCCCGTAATTTCTCAGTCCTGTTTTTTAGATTTACGTCATGTTGAGTGGGTTGAGCCGTCAGCTTGCGAGCGCAAAACGTGCACAACTTCACATGTAACTCAGTTAATTTTTAGGAAATTATAAAGATAGTATATTTAGTACAATTTTGGGGTGACAAGTATTCAAGGTTATTACTGGGGAATCAGAAGTCACATTTCCTTCACAACCTTCTGTTTCTCTGGGATATATTACCCTTACCACTAACAAGAAAGTTTAGTTTTATGAACGGGCGGTTACTCACTCCGTCAGTTCCAGCACCTATTACTGATGTCTTGACCTCGGTTAGGATAATGGGAGCAACGACTATAGTAACTGTTTTGCCGCACACATGAAATCTAAACTCGGAGTTGCGTGTGGGACCTGCCAGCTCCTCCGTCTCAAGCGACGAGGATCACATCTGTCCTGAGGGCTCACTTATGACTTGCGCCTTTCTAAACAGTGGAACGTTTGAGTCATGCCAACTGGGATCGTGAAATTGAGTGCACTGGTTGACACGGCGCAAAACCGTTTGCTGCATGCCACACTCATGCTAGCTAAAACAGGATGACACTGACTAACCCTCAAAACTGACTCATTTCACCTCCGCACATATGAACTACTGGGACCGAGGGGAACTTGTTTGTGGGATAATCTACAGAAGAACGTGCAGTGGGTATTCACCACCGAGTACAACTGCATGACCCTCTATAGTATCATCACTTTCCATTTTAAAATGTGGCCGGTGGCGATAAGAGAGTGAATTCATCAGCGTAAGTATGGGTTTCGGGGTCTTCAATTTTGAGGTAGAGAGGGAGGGTTTAAACGACCGAAGTCACTTGTTTGCACTACAACTTAATTGTGTTCGTACTTAACGAACTTTACACGCAAATATGCCAAACAAGATCTGGTGTCTCTATTTACGAGATCCGTCTGGTTGATTGGGTAAAGAAGGATACTGAAGCACGTTTTTCTCCGACCTGGGGAGACAAATCTGCTGATCATTCTCAAGGGCGCTCCCATTTAATCCTCGATATTGATATTATTTATGAGTGTTTATCTGTCATATTTTGTCCCCCCTAGTTTTATTCCTGTCTGCCGTGGAATAAAATTTGGTGCATTAATTTTTTGACTTATTTCTGGTACTAAATGACTTTCTTACAAACTTCCCGTAGAAGGCGGATGACTTGAGCAGGTTTCAGTCATTAGTATTATACAACCTTTAACGCCCATATCCGTCTATCTTGAATGAAGACTACTTTGTGTGCCTAGCTTACAAACACGAACGCGACGTTTTGTACTTTCAGCGGAGTCCTACCTTCCTGTCCGACGGAGTTACAATTGCCTATTAAGCCATAGATACCGTTACCTGTCTCGATCATTTTATTGATGCCTGATTGGCGAAGCACTGTTAAGCAACCTTGCCAATTTGTTTCCTCTGTGTTCTTCACAGGTTGGCTTACTTCAGCTACTATTAGATGCTGCTTGTCAGAAGTGCCGAAATATACCTTTATCGAACATCTATACCCGAGGCACTCCTGGCACGAGGCAGGCGGTCTGTGGCTGAAGTCCCCACTCATCCACCATTCTTGCCTGGCCTATGCGAGAGTCAACTCCTGAGTTATCTGCCAGATCTCATGATAATCAGCATAAGATGTACTGGTCGTTATGAAGCTGTCTTGGTCAGACAGACATTAAGTTATTACTGTTTCTGCAAAAACTCGAGAGACGACTATTCGAGGAGTACAAACCCAAGTTTTGGGCGAACTACGTTGACGACATCCTCGTTAACATTGATCGGGATGAAAGTAACTACTACTGGGAACAACTGAACTCAATTACTCTTGATCGACTTTTCACAATGGAAGGCGACGTGAAGGGCAGACCTCCATTCTTGGGTGTTCTTGTCTGCCGCCAACCAGACGGCAAACTGGCAACGTCAGTCTACAGAAAACTGATGAACACGCCGCAAATGTTCAATTACAATAGCAGCCACCCACTACAACACAAACGAAACTGTGTACACACGCTGTAGGCAGAATGCTATTACCGACAAAGAGAAGGCAAACTGGGATGGCCATTTCTGGCTTATTAGCCGTCGTCAGCCAGTCATACCCAACCTCGAAATGTGGCACACCCGAGGCTCGAACTGGCGACCTGTTAGTTAGAAGTCCAGGCCTCTAACCACTGGGCCACGAGTCCGTTGCCCCGTTGCTATACTGACGTGTGGAAACTCATTGCATGAGGCCAGCCGCCGAAGTGAAGGAGATGAAGCTCCAAGAACTTTTCAGAGTCAGCGGCTATCTGCGAGCATTCGTTGAACGGAGCTGAAGGCAACAAAGAAAGCGAGATGAAGAGCATAGTCAACCAAAATAGTGGCGGAGTCTTCCGTACATGGAAGGGGTCTCTAAAGCTGCGGCTAGATCCATCGCGCCACTCGGAATATTAGTTGCCCACAAGCCTGAATCAACAATCCGTCGCAAGTGATGCGGTCGAAAGACTCCATCCATAAGTAGGAGGTGTCGGCAGTTGTCTACCGACTTCAGCGCAGCTGCGCGACGTGCAACTACATTGGGGAAACCGACTGACGGCTGCAAACGCGAATGCACGAGCATAAGTTTGCCGTACAAAGGTTAAATCCAAAGTCGGAGGTAGCAACCCATGCCGCGGAAACAGGACACATCTTCAACTTTGAGGCCGTTGAGATTGTGGGCCTGGGCGATGATCATACGTCAAGGCAGTTGCAAGAATCCTGGATGTCCACCGACTGCTCTGTCAACCGCCACATCAATTTGCCTTCCCCCTATCTGACTTTACGAACCTTCTTAACGGGGAACAGTCACGGCGCGAGACAATCGGGGCCGTCAACCATATCCGCGGCCGACGAGGACGGGGGCAATCCAGGTCACGATGACATGCAGGTCGGATGCAGCCACACAGGCGGCATTATCAGGCCACGCATCAAGCAGAATGCACCATAAAAGCAGAACTGTGCGCATGGCTTCCCAGTTTCTGAGAATGGATAGACGAAGTAACTACTCGAAACGTCAGACCTTTAATAAGCCCCTCCCTGCGAACGCCTCCACTTCCTTTTGGCAGCCGGAGAATCGCATTTTCACTACTATTGAGACTACGGTCTATCCCACCAAACCTTCAAGTAGCGTTTACCCTTACGAGTCCCGTGAAAGCTTATCAACTCGGTCGCGTTCACCGTGAGCTGTCCCGCTTGCCTAGACGAAATGTGGCAAGTATCCATCAACTGTGCTGGGAACTCCGCATCATTCCGCGAGTTTTCCACACGCTTTTAAGTCAACCAAAGTATCATGTATGCGACACACACAGCCGCAGTTCGTTCGCTGCATAAGACTAACATGCTGTCTAAGCAGTGGCGCTCTCAGCGGACATTCGGTATTATTGAAAAACATCTGCGCAATATCGGCCCTCTCCTTCCCAGTCTATTCGTGATCCCCTGTCATGAGTGAGTTGAGGCACCCGAGGATGGAATCGGAGGGAGGGACTAACCTTGCACAAATCGCAACATTACAGGTACCCTCGCCCGCACTGAAGCAGGTTTTCATCGATGTTTGACTATCGCGGTCTGACTATCCTCACCTAATTGTGCCCAAAGAAACCCGCTATTAGAGTTTGGCAGCTGCGCTCAGGGCAACTGGGTGGAGCCACAGTTGAGTGCTGTGCACCGGTTTGGGTTGGAGTGCAGTGACTGCTTCCTGTAATTTGTCGCTTGGTGCGGAACTGTTCCCCCTCTTCCCCCCCCCCCATGGCCAGTAGTTTTTTGATGTCACATAACGGTGTATCCTCAGTCAGTCAGTGATATAACGCTTAGGCTCTGGATTCCTCAGGCCCCATCGCTGCACGTACTTCAGTTCCGAGGTCAATTTTTGCGTCCTTACTGCCTTAGTCGAGATTAAATCCACTTTTCACCCCCCCCCCGCCTGCGGCGTCGTTTCTTCACTGCACACTCTCCTTTTGCGCTTCACTTCAGGCACTGCAACTCCTGCAAACGCTCAAGCCACAGTATTTCATCGGCCGGGCTTTCTCTCCCGAGGAGGCCGTATCACTGAACATGTGCAAGTTCCTACGTCGACTGCTAGAAAGTCTCACCCAAGTGAAGGCATATCAGAAGGCCAAGGCGGCTGCAATCAAGGCCAACGCGAAGGACACATCCAAGCCTCAATCTCTACTTCCTCGCAACGTCTACCCACCATATAAGCTGAGTACGTTTTTTTTGCTTAAAGGTTCGTGTGAAGTAACTTTTTCTCGGTCACTGACGCTGCTTTTGACACTCTGCACTTTGAAGCAATATTTGCCCGGAATGAATTTAAGGCAGGCATTTTGGCTATTGTTGATAACGACGAGGAAGCCGAAGACCTACTTGTTGCCATGAGCAGTCTCCATCCTAAGATTACATTCACAATGGAAAAGGAGCAGTGCAACAAGCTTTCCTTCCTTGAAGTCCTCATGACCAGACAGCAAGATGGTTCAATAAGGCGATCTGTTTTCCACAAGGATACATGGAAAGGCCAATACCTGCACTTCTTGAGCTTAGTGCTGATACAACGAAAGCGAAATTTGGTTTACACTCTATTATAAAGATCAAGAAACATTTGCTCTATTGAAACGCTGGGTGATGAAGTTTCTTGCCTCAAAACAGCCCTGCATAAACGGGGATATCAAACACGATTAACTAAAAAGTATAGTAACATTTTACGTCCAAAATTGACGGAGCAATCAGTTCCGAAAAAGCCCGTTGCAATATCCTTACCCTTTATGGGCGTCAGCATCTCTAATACCATCAAGCGCCGATAGAGATGCGCCATTGAAAGAACATGCAACTCAGCTGAAATCAGCTGAATTTACATGCACTTGTGGATTCAAGTACATTGGGCGAACGCAAAGGCAACTGGCAGCCAGGTCAGTTGAACACCGGCCTAAATAGCTTCTGAAGCAGGAGAATAAGATTCCGCGGTCTTCTATTATAAAACACCTCCTAGATAGTGGTCACTCCGTCGACCACAAAACATCCTTCCGAGTATTAGTCGGGGCACGATCAACTTGGACCCGCCACCTGGAGGCAGCCTACATACGGCGGAAAAAACCCGACCTATGTAAACAGTTAGACCACGTGGCCAACTTCAACTTTCCCTGGTAGATCTGAGCCATTTTGATTTACGAAAGCCCTCCGTGTGTTTACTTCCCCATTTTCTTCCCTATGTTGGGTTTTCAAGTTACCATTTTATTGATTAGTCCACGTGTAGTATACGATGACCTTGCTGTTTTACGTTGATTTTCTCTGTCGAAATTCAGACCTCAGTATCTTTTTCACTTGTTATTTGTGTTATACAATGAAAGGGCTGCAGTTGATAACCCGTCGCGAAATTTACTGGTTCTAATAAATTCTGCTGTCTATGCCTGATTTAAACTCTGCACTTTACTGACGTGACAGAAATACGCCAGGAAGAATTTCGTTTTGGACCAAACCCGCTGCTAGTCCATTTTGGGTCTTGAAAGCGAATTGCCTCGGATGCACAGGTATCTCGGCCACAGCCTTCTTGTCGCTAGCAGAAAACGATTGGGTCGGATCTTAATCACGCTTTCGAACTGTCTGGAAAATGTCGTTTTGTTGTACCACTCGATAATTTCGAAAACTGCCGATAGAAGCGAACAGGTGAGTTCCAGAAGGCAGTTCAGAAGACAAAGATGCGATCGTTGGAACGAGAAATTGATTGGCCTAAAGTTTCGGATTCTCACTCGAACCCACCATCAGAGACAGTCGCAGATAAGGGTAGTGGTGGCATAAGGAGTGAATTATTTACAGTACCTAGCTGCCGTGGGGCCGTATGCTCTCACAAAAACAGCTGTTAATTATGGTACGCATTATCTCATTATGCTAATACGCATTATCTCTGATGATGGGTTAGTGTGATCCCGAAACGTCAGATCAATCAATTTCTTGTTCTAGCGATCTCATCTGCGTCTTCTGAATTTAGAAGACAGGAATTGAAGGGGCTCGCAATAGGAACTGTATCGTTTTGTCAAACCTGCGTGCCTACAAAACGGGCATGTGGCAGGCGTTAGCCGCCGACTTTAAACCACCTCAACAACTGCCTCTGATCTCATAATTTCCAGTAATTGTGTTAAAAGGAAAAAAACTGGCGATATTTATTTATACGTGCCAGACCTCATGGTGGCCGTTGCGTGAGGGTGGCGAAGATGCTCCGAGGTAGTCATCGGAGTGAAAATACGACAGTGCAATACCATTTTGACAATGCCGACAAGGGGGCATTAAATTAATTTACTATTATCATTAGATAGTAAAAATAATATCTCCTTTTAGTTGGTGAGACTACGAGGAATCAGAGTTTGTGATATTGCAAAGTCTTTAGATGTTCAACTCTTGCTCAACACCAATGCTCTCCGGAGTAATTAACCCCGACCATAAACCATACCCTAGTCGGCAGCAATTTTTACCGGCATTTATATGATTGCCCTACATTTTTATACGACCTCACCTTCCACTCATTCGTGCTAAAATAAAATTGGTCTGTTTAGATTATTTGTAAACTATACCGCCTTTTGGATGTTCTCGGGACGCTAGCGAATCGCATTAGTCACCGAAGTGGACTGGAAGTTTTTAAAAGACATACAGGATAGCCATATGACAGTGACTATCTTTCGGACTGCATTTCCTCCAAGCCATTTACGGCAGCGCCCTTTCGCCCTCGGGCAAGGGGCCATGCGTTCGCACGGCTTCTTGAAAGTTCTTCGCCAATCAGCGCACGCGCTGTCACGCATCTGGCACAGGCGTGTGCGTAGCCCTTCTATGCTTCCTCTGCACGTTATTCCGTCGCCTGCCGTCGCTTTTATCGAGGACCAAAATGGGGTCCATGCACGTGTGTGATGCGCCAAAGACGGGCTCTCTATGCCACGTCAAATTGCGTCCTATTTTACCTTTTATTTTCGCCTCTGCCTTTCCAGTGGGCTAGGAGGAAGGGGGGGGGCGAGTGAATGAAGTCGCCCTGTGGAATCATTTAGGCGATCGTTCCTTTCTCGAGGCAGAAGGATACTGGCCGACTGACTGCCAAAGCATCGGTTGTGTTCGGGCGTAGTTCTGTCCCCTCAGCTTTCCAGGGGATGAACATTCGGCTCTTGATCAACGGTGCCCGTTTGTCACCCTTCCTTGAGCGTTAACGTTAATCACTGGTTGTCTCCATCCGCTATTTGCTCGGCTCAAGTGAGAAAACTGGACTGGGGACGCATCGCCTCTTTACGTGACTTCTCATAGCCAGCCGGATCTAGGTCCTTCCTTTAGAATCGAACTTTTTACTGCCCCTGATCTTCTCCTTTTTATTACCTCGCGGGGCTGCCGGCGTTCGCCGTCCTAATCCTCTTTTCTCAACCTACTCCTCTCTCCTTAACGCTCCAAAACTTCCTCTTAACGGTCATAACGGACTTTTGCCATCTCCACGCACGGAACGCACACACCTCCGCAGTCCATTTTCGAACAGACTTCCACTGAACATGCGCTTGACTTCCTTGCTTAACTGGAGATCTAATTTAAAGGAACTGATCGATGCTTCGAAAGTCGGATCGGGGATCTGTTTATCAAACTTTTACAGCTTATATAACCGACATCTAGAACCGCGATATTACAACGTCTGGTAGGGGGCGCTCACCAATCGTTCTTACGGAGCTCACTCGTTCCGTTTTGCCTTACGAGCTCTCTCTCGAGCCCAACCAGCAGCCGCACAGCGGCGCATGGTATAGGCAGAATGGCATTACCGACAAAGACAAGGGAGAATGGAATGGCCATTTCTGGCCTATTAGCCGTCGTCAGCCAGTCATACCATTCGGTCTATATCATGCGCCGCTGTGCGGCTGCTGGTTGGGCTCGAGAGAGCTCGTAAGGCAAAACCGAACGAGTGAGTTCCGTAAGCACGATCGGTGAGCGCCCCCTACCATTGTATATTCCCGATCGTAACCGACAGGGCAGCGGGCTCGGGGCCCAGTGGTTAGAGGCGTAGACTTCAAATTAGCAGGTCGCGAGTTCGAGCCTCGGGTGTCGCACACTTCGGGGTTGGGAATGACTGGCTGACGACGGCTAATAAGCCATAGACGGTCATTCCAGTCTCCCTTGTCTTTGTCGGTAATGCATTCTGATTATAACATCTCTCATCTTATAGTCAGTGACCGATCTCATACAAATTGTGATACAAATCTGATACACATTGTGAAATGCTGGCTGTACGTTTTGTTCCCGATTGCCTTGTTAGTGCCAAACGTTTCAGTGCCTTCTCTTGTTGCGACAATGAGAAAAGCTCCCCATACTTTTTGGTAAATCTTTTGCTAACTGGATACGCGCACTCGCTAGGCTGGCAACATGAAGACAGACAGGAACGGCTACTGGTCAGCATTTCAGTTAAATTGATGGCGCCTGTGATACAGGCCAACAGCCTAATTGTGGGCCGATAATTTTATGAGTCCTACCAACAAACAAAGCTCTCCACGGACTTCACACAATCACTCATTTTTTTTCGACCAGCCAGCAGTAGCGGT
>CACRXP010000012.1:1856226-1873266 GCA_902702965.1 Spirometra erinaceieuropaei
CAGGTTTCCGACAGACACTCCTCATTGTACTATCACAGTTGTTTGGTTCAGGGCAGCACTCTTTCTTCCACCTTCTATGACTACCGGCACTCTGAAGTAAGCGAATTTTCAGACCACTGGTCTCGAAAGAGGAGAGGCAACAGGACTTGTGCCTTTTTCAGCTTTTCAGAGTACTTGCATTGCGACCTTTATCTTTCAGACGATAGGGTCAAGGCACCTGTGGAGGAGATGTTACGGCAAATCACCAGAGCCCTAAACAGCTACCGACTGGAGGCCACGCCACGTGACACCCTCCTGGAGTTGCTCACCTGGATCGTGCCATGGGAAACTGGCATCGATTGGTCCAAACAATTCATCGCTCAAGAGGGTAACCTTAATCTACCTGTCTTACACTTTCTTTCATTTTATTGGATAAGCCAAGAGTTTTTTTAGGCTGAGAATACTTCACTCTTATGCGTATGCCGAAAACTCTAACTACTCTAGAGCTGTCTCGATGGTTAGAACGAGACTTGATCCATTCAGTGAGATATGACCCGATGTCATTGTCTCGACCATCCCTGCGCTCGTCATCAAGAATAAGTTCATTGTGTGGAGCTCACCAACGTTGATTTAAAGGCATTTTCCATCGTCATTCTTAAGTTATTTCCAAGTCTGTGTGTTTGCGATGCAGGAAGTGGACCTGAACAAACCGACTTCGTCAATGAATGTGGACGCACTGGCCCAGTTTTCACACTCTGATGCTTTCACAGAAGTATGCCGTAGCTACCGGCAGCCATCGTAGCGTTGTTTGACGCCGTTTTTCTCCAGTGCCTATCATGGACGGTATGCAGGCGGACTTCTCGCCGTCATCGAGGCCGACTATCCACCCTTCGATGTGTTTGTTCGTCCCTACGGCCGCCCAATCGGTCGACGTGCATTGAGGCGAGGTTGGTAATCTCTACACAATCTCGCAGAAGCCAATGCCTTTGAATAGCATCCCTCACAAGGAGCGGGCATCTCTCCTGACTACTGGATGTAAACCTGAAGTAGACAGTTTTAAGTGGACTTGGGTCAGTTTTCTGCCAGGGGCGGAATTGTCGGAATCCATGCTGCTCGCATCGCAATTTTGGCAAGGGATGCTGTTGACCACTGCTGATCGTTTTGTTTTGGGCCCTATTATTTGCTGTCGGATTGTTAATTCCGGTTTATGAGTCACCCCAATTCCGAAACGTCTCTAGATTCTTTCCGTCGCCTCTGAGACTTTCTTCAGACAGAGAATTGCGAGCCAGAACTCCGGCCTTTTCCCGCTCGGCCGCTCAAAATGAGGCTTATCGAGGTACATGCGCCCAAAGGACTTTGAATAGTCCGTTGCTTTATACCTGTGTACAGTAAGTGGGCTAACTCATGAAATGCCAACCGAAATTCTGAAATGTGTCTTCGTTTCGAAAAGATTAATTAGGTTGGGTTGTGAAACTAATCATCATGCAGCATAATTCTATAATGATCCAGTTACTTCAGGGTGTCGGCTTTCGAATGCAAGAACTATACTCTGCAAAAATGACTACTTAAAGAGCATGCGATTGTCACATTAATTTTCGATGCCTTTGAAAATTCAATTATATTTCATGGAAAACCTGCCTAAAATATTCATCCTTTTACCTATTCAGTAGAAAATCACGTCTTCTTCAAATTTTACACTCGAAAGAAGGGTATAATTCGGTTTTAAAAATGTTTCATATTGTGATTTTTTAATACCGTGAAATGGCCGTTCATGAAACGTCAGGCATCTGCATTTACCAAAGTGACTTGTAAACTTAACAATATGGCTCAAATACACTACTAAATTTTATGAAATCCATATAGTCTCCTCCTACTATCGTATAGAAATGTATGGTTTTCCGTACGTGGTAAATATACGGCTTGTAGTTTGGAAACTCTGAATGCAAGTGTAACGGCAGGTCGGGTTCAAAATTATTCGGGAATTAGAAACGTTTTTGAAAACCAAATTATACCCTTCCTTCGAGTATAAATTTGAAGACGTAATTGTCTACAGGCTGAGCAGAAGAATGAATATTCTTGCGCATGTTTTCCATGAAATATAATTTACTATTTAAGGGCATCGAAAATCAATGAGAAAAATTCATGCTACTTAAGTAGCCATTTGTTTCAGAGTGTATTTTTTGCATACATTCGGAAGAAATTTTTTTCGAAAGCCGGCACCCTGAGGTAGTCGAGGTATTATAGAATTACGCTGCACGATGATTAGTTTTACCATCCTACTTAATCAGTCTTTTCAAAACGAAAACGCATTCCGAAATTTCGGTTGATATTTCATGAGTTAGCCCACCTACTATATTTTTTAAGTAGGCGCGTGTATATTGTGGTAGAGGGTGGTCACGGATCGCGTTACGGGACACACTCGTCCCGTTGTTGACAGCCGCACAGCGGCTACTAGTATGGGCAAACTGACACTGCCGACAAAAACAAGGAGGACTGGAATGACAATTTCTGGCCTGTTAGCCGTTATCAGCAAGCCATTACTCAACCCTGGGGTTTTCAGCACCTGAGGATCTGTTCGTGGGAGTCGTTGGGCTCCCATCCGTCGCGGTGAGGTAACCGTTTACTTCTTTTGATATTTAACTCATCACCTATAAATTTTTCCCGGTTCACTGACTGTGATTGTGGATACGTTAATGAAAAGCAGGTATCAAACTCCTGTTAACACCCGTTTGGCCTCGTATTGGTTTACGAACCAGGTTGTTCCTACAAGGGGAGTGTAGAGAAAAACGATTCATTGGCATCTACGGATAGTTCCTCCTTCGTACACAACAGTGGCAACCACTATCACCACCACCACCACCACCACCACCACCACCACCACCACCACCACCACCATATTAAAATCGCTGCTATTTCAGAAATACCACTACCCAATGCTGCTGAGGGCGTGCCGGGCAGTAGATGGCTGTACTCCTTTTAGCAACCTTGGGGGGGAGATGAAAACAAGTAACATGTGCTTCATGTATCGGCTCAAGGCTTACTCACACACACCTCCTATCCCAGCTCATTTAGCTTTTATCCATCTTTTGGTCTGGTGTTTAACCGGTTTCGTTTGTCTGGTCACTCGTTCCGTCCGCAGGTGCAATCGAGCGCCTCCTCGAGATAGCCGCAGCCTCCTGCTCAAGCCTCATTGAGAGGCGACCGTCGGTGCGTCATACCTCACCACCACCAACACCAGCCTCAGAGACGCCGACCGCCGGCGCTCCAACGCCGGACTCCCTGCCTGAGCTCTCTCGCGGCGGCATCCTCAAGACCTCGGCCAACACTCGACTCACCGTGGCCTGTCTCCTTTCACGCCTCTATGAGGACCTCGTGAGCGACGCCCAGCGCCAGAGCTTCAGCCAACAATGCGCCCAATTCGTCCTGTAGGCAGGCCTGGCTATCCTTGTTAGTGCATGCTACTCCACTGCTGCATTTGCCTTGCGCGCCTTCAGTGCACTTGCCTGTGCCCGCTCTGTGTGCCCGTGCATGCTCATTTTGACCGGGCTTGCTGTTTACTCTTTTGTCGCTGATAATTAATCGCCAATGCGACCTCCCCCGGGGGTAGTAGTGCAAGCAGCACTTGAAAGCAATATTTACTCGGTATGAATTTGAAACAGATATACACAACAGAAGTTACTGAAACCGACAAATTTCGGGACGGCTTATCTACTGCAACCTGTCGCTGCATCACGGAGATAACGGATGAGAAAGATACAGAGATTTAAATTTGCACAGAAAACGGCAATGCAAAACAGCAAGGTCATAGTTTACTGCAGGCGAACTAATAAATAAAAATGCCGAATTAAAACACAACTTAAGAAGGAAAATGGGAAGTTAACACGCAGAGGAGCTGCGCAAATCAAAGGGCTGAGATGTACCAGGATAAGCTAAGGCTGATCACGTGGTCCAACTGTTTGCATAGTTCGGGTTTCTCCCGCCGTATGTAGGCTGCCTCCAAGTGGCGAGTCCGAGTTGTTCTTGCCCGAACTAATACTCAGAGGGATGTTTTGTGGTCGATGGAGTGACCACTATCCAGGAGGTTTTTCGTGATAGAAGGACGAGGAATTTTCCTGCTTCAGAAACCATTTAGGCAGTTGCTGAACTGACCTGGCTGCCAGTTGCCATTGCGTTCGGCCCATGTGCTTGCATCCACAAGTGTATGTGAATTCGTAAACACAATTTGAGGTGGCGTTGAATGGCAAGACATCCTTTGTCCGTGGAATTGGGATAGCTTTAGTGGGACTGCGGGATGTGGGTTTGGCAGCATTGTGTGTTCCTTCAGCGACGCTTATCAATCGTCGCCCAATGGTATTTGAAATACTGTCACCCGTAAAAGGTAAGGATATTACAACGGGATCATTCGCAACTGATCGTTCTCTCACTTTTGGTCGTTAGGTGTTGCTGTACTTGTGGATAAAACGTATTGGATATCCACGTTTAAGCAAGGCTGTTTGAGGCCAGCAATTTCTGCATCCAATGTCTCAATAGAGCAAATACTTCTCACTCATTTGAAATGAGTGCTAATCAGGTTTCGCCTTCGCTGCATTGGCACAAAGCTCAGGAAGTGTAGGTAATAACCTTTCAGGCATCAATATCTCAGTCGCGTCAGGACACCGCCTTCTGAACGCGCGTCTTTTCGGCAAAAGTCACACCCGCTAAGGATGACTACTTAAGTAGTATAATTTTTCTACCGACCTTCGGTGCGCCTGTAAATCTAAGCATATTTTGTGGAAAGCATGCACAAGGCTATATTTTCTCTTACGCATGCTGGTGTAACTTGTCTTTTTGAAGTTTGATGCTCAAAGGGCTTTTAAATTCATGAATAATTTCGAATCCGATCTTCCGTTTTGCATGCGTTTAGGGTTTTCGAATCATAGCTTCTAAAATTACGTAGTGGATACGGACCACGTTTTATACTTGAAACGGAGCATTTATAAACGCGCGGCTGCGACGCTTTTTAGCAGACATTAATGGCCTTAAAGAATCTCATAATTATGTTTTTTTAAAAAAACAAAAGATAAGGTTTCTTCGAACAGAAAACTTTAAAAGGACACAATTACAACAACGTTAGCACGAGAACGGCTCCACATAGAACATGTTTAGATCTATAAGGGTATCGAAAATCAATGACAAGATCCATATTGCCTAAGTAATCCTTTTATCAACAAGCTGGATTGTGTCAGGCATCAGGGAGGGATGCATATTCAAAAGCCAACATTCTGGCCTGATTGAAATATCTTGGGATTATGTTGAATGCTCCAAGGTTTGTGAGCGCCTGCTATGCTGTAGTCCGCAAAGCATGGCACTCGCAGCCTGATGTGTGCTCTCAGTTCCCCGGTACCTACTTCACCGGCGGTAGATGCGCTTGCGCTCCCGCTGGGTGTACAGGTCGTGTGCACGGTTGCCCTGTGAACCTCGTCTTTCTGACCGGTTGTGCTGCGGTTCGTTAAAATCCTGGTTAAGTGGTTGTTGTAGACCAGAGGGTGTGGTGGTAAGGCTGAATATGGGATCGGGCGTGCCATCCACCTGCGCCCTCCCCCGCCTCCGGTCTTCTTGACTATGTCTTGACACCGGCTCCAGGTGAGGGGGGGGGAGAAGAGGGAGTGTGGTAGATCCTGTGCAAGTCTACATTCACTATAAACTAATTTATGCGCAAGTCACCGTGCCTGCCTCATCTTGCTGTGGAGCACACGGTGCCCATCGTCGGATACGACGGTCGAACCATAATATTGAATGCTGCCCAATATTAGAACCATATCTAAGCAATCCTTTCTAGTCGAAATCATATTGGAGAATTTTGGTCAGTATTTCATCAGATACACGGCATACTGTGCCTTCACAGCCTCTACCGTCATTACCGGCAAGAATTTTTCATCTGCGAGCGAATTTAAACGTCTAACTAAATAGAAGGGATAGAGTCGCTGTCAGGCAACACGCCCAGCAACGTGGTTTACGCCCACCCAACCATCATCAATCGAGCCATTCAGCTGATGCTGGTTGTCGCCGCAAACTCTGTCGCGATCTGTGGATGCGGCCTACAACTTAGAAGTGCGACACTATTGTAGTTGACTCTGACATCGGATGGGCTCCGTTAGCGTGCATTTCGTGCCACCGCGGAACTTCGTTTCAACAGCACTGACGACTGACGCGGTGGCTGTTGTGGAAAACCTCCGAAAGCTTGTGCAAATTTTCGTTGCAAGAGGTTTTGGTAAAGTCCGCTGTTTTATTGGCGAATTTCAAGGTCAACACGCTCGCTTACCCCTTTTTACAGAACCCGTTTAATCGACTCCTTTAGATCAAAAACGCATTGTCAGTAAATTTTTGCATGTCGATCCTTGCAAAAACACACAGAGTTAGACCACACACCTAGGCATGGTCTGCATCAAGACGTTCGCCTTCAATACCGGCCAACTTTGAACCAAGTACTTGCCCATTGATCAGCTGATTGATTCCGGCACAAGAGTTGGAGGTTAGAAGTGAAGGGGATCTTATTGGTGGAGGTCGCACACCGATACCGAGGGAGCAAAAAATATATTTTGACAGACTGACCCAGGCTGCTTGTTTCTTCCTATGCCTAAGACTACTCTTCCAGCTGCGTACTTTTTGACTTCTCGCTTCTACCCCTGTCTCAGTGAGCTGCTCACCGACAAGTTGATCGAAAGTAAGGTTGAGGCGGCCGCAGTCATCGGAACCCTCTTCAGCGGCCCCTTCGAAGTTGGCTCCATGGTGTTGTCCACGGAGGGCATACTTGAAGGCCTTCTCCTTCTCACTCAGGCCGAAAATATTGCCTATCAGGTAGGTGTGTGTATGACACATTTGTTGCCAAATATTCGCCTTCATTTACACTGGACCTACATACCACTGGCCCACCAATTTGTCGGGAGATTCTCATAAGCTGGCTGTAGAATTCTTGTCAATTTAATCACGCGTATAAGCCTCCTCCTCCTCCTCCTCCTCCTCCTCCTCCTCCTCCTCCTCCGTGATCTATGCTGAGACTCAGCCTGTGCGGACAGTAATTAGTCAAGCGGGAAGCGCGCACGCGATCACTGTTTACAACACCGGTGTCGGTGATCATCACGCCAATACCCAACAGGGGCGATGAGACTTTAGCGATTAATAGCTCAAATGTCGGTCATCAAGCCATTACCGCACCAATAGTAACCATCAGTGGTGGCAGCTACATCCTTTCAACACTACAAATCCCCCTTTTTTAGTATAATACAGTATATTTAAGGTAATAGACAATACCCTTGATGACCCTATTGAAAACCGCACTTACAATATACACGTTAAACAAACGTGTTACTAAGATGTTGTCAGTAGCACATACATCCACATAAAATGTTTCGACTGCGAGAGTGCAACTCGACCACCATCATTTGTGCATGAATTGACCGTATCTGATGCTGTCTCCCTAATGAGGGTTTCGGCCATGAATCCGAAACGCCAGGCGAATAAAACTCTTATTCCAACGGTCGCGTGTACTCCTTCCCAACTCCTAGGTTCTGTTGTTTGCCTTCTGCGCCTCGTCCAGATTTCTCCAGCTTTTATTCCCTATGACTAACTCATCCGTTTTCGTACCTCTTTTAAACTCCTCAGACGGTTGCTCTGGACACCATAATTTTGGCGACAAACAAGAAGGACAAATGCGTGGCTATCATTGATCAGGCGGTTCCAATCCTGCGTAACCTCTACAAGAGCGGACATGATGCTATTAAAGTCCGTGCACTTGTGGTAAGTACCGCCGTCTTCTGTTATTTACACCCCAGTCGGAAAGCCTAACCCTGTTGGTCGTAAGCAGTTCTGCAAAAATTACTATTCCATATTCGGGCAGGGACGCAGTATGCGACTCCAATCAGGGAACAAACACCAGGTCATCGAGTAATACGGGTTTTATGGGTGGGCTAAACAACGGAAGGGAGAGCTTAATAGTAGGTAAACGCTCGAATAAATTTTGAGGTGGCATATTGCGACTTAGCGCACAGCTACTTGCGAAAGAGCACACGTACCAGGGATCCGATCTCCGAGGAAATTTTGAGGGTACCAAGATATGTGGCAGTGCCAGCAAAAGTTGAGTACTTTTCGCAGTTCGTCTGGTTTGTTTTCACAAGAGAAGTAGACAAAATTTCCATCTAGTTAAGAGTGCGCGGAATCCTCAATTGCAAAAAAGGCGAAGACTCAGTATGCCGCGATGGCCTGGCGTTTTTTTCCAGAGTGGAGTCGCATACTGCGTCCTCGCCCATATTCGTCCTCAGGCCTCCACATTGGTTAAGGTGTGTGTGTGATAGGAACGCATCCGACTAATATAATAAATGAGTTTACGAATTTCAGAGGAAAGGATTTTAGTATAAAACGAGAACAAGATACTTGCGGACCGAGTAACACCAAGGTATCGGAAAAAGGATCCCTCATTGGGTAGAATGTTCAAGAATTCAGGAATCGGGGAGGCTCGTAGGTCAAGTGGTTAGAGCGTTGGCTGTACTAAAGCCTTTCCCTTACTACGTGGGTTCGAATCCCACCGAGGCGCCGAGTTTTTCACAGATGGGTCAATATGAATTATTCAAAATCTGCCAAAACATCTATGAATTACGTGAGCCTGGTAGTCATCTAGTGGATTCTAGGTGAATTACTTAGGAAATCCTGCTTGGACAGTCAACTTACTGTATCAGATTCGGTGGATTCCAGACGTTGCAGTAGGTTGGGCGGGTGAACTTGACCCAAACGTGATTAAACTCGCGTCGTCCGGCGGGGCTTCGTAGCTCATTTGGTTAGAGCGTTGGCTCTGCTGAAACCTTCCCCTTACTGTCGTGGGTTCGCATCCCACTGAGGCGCCGAGTTTTTCACGGTTGGCTCAATATGAATTATTCAAAATCTGTCAAAACATCTATGATTCCTGATTGTTGTGCGGGAGACCATTTCCCAACGGCCATGCAGAGACGTGGTCGAGACCATCCCTCAAAGACTGGATTTTTATGAAATTATTCGTCTGTCGTGTGTTTGATGGACTGACCAATGAAAGCAGCAGGGTGACTGTCCGGTGAAATGGTTTTAATTCAGGTCGAGTGGGCATAAAACACCGTCTACGGGTGCCACTCCGCTGTCATTAGGCGTAGCAACATTATTACGACATGGCGAATGCTGCCTGGAATCCCAACCAGGTGTGCTGAGGACACCCAGAGTGGAATCCAGGCGCTACATGCAACCGTGCCTCCTCCACCATGCCGTTCGGCCAAAAAACCGCTGACATACGAGCCACGGATCAACTCAAATTTTGGACGCCTGGACGGGTTATGGCCAGTTTGGTCCTTTCGGACATACCGGAGGTCAGTGGCGCTGTCCGGGCACTACATGCAACGAGGCCGTCCGGCCCAAAAGCCACTGTCCTACGAGCTACATACTGACCAAACATTTGGACGCCTGGATGGGTTATGGCCAGTTTGGTCCTGTCAGACCTGCCGGAGGTCAGTGGCACTGGGCATCAGGGGCTCACACGCATTCGCCGAGATGTTGTATGTGTTTGCTACCCGCCAGCTTAAGTAATTACCGAGGTGTGGCCGCTGCTCACAGCTTCTTTGTATTTAATGATGTAATGGCCACTCCTCTCTCGGGCAGTAGCTACATCAGACTTATTTTTACACCTCCGCAACAACAGTATGTTCTTGCCCTTCTAGTGTCTGACGCAACAGCGCTGAGTTTTTTTTTACTAAGGCCACCCATAAGATTGCATTATCGGACGTCGGCTGATGGCCTTCCCCCCTGTCTTCCCTGTCCAGGGTCTGTGCAAACTCGGAGCCCTGGGCGGTGCGGATGCCAGTGCACAGAGTCTGGCCGAGGGTTCGACGGCAGTCCTCACCAAAGCTTGCCGACGTCTGCTCTTAAAGAAGCCCACAACTGCTGCTGTGGCCTCTGCCAAGGACCAGGACGCCGAGACTGCCAAGGACGGCGGGTCAGTAGACTTTGCCCGAGTCGGTCCCCTGGATGAGGTCAACTCCATTCGGTGGGCAATAGACGGTCTGGCCTTCCTCAGTCTCAATGCGGAGGTCAAGGAGGTCATTGTGCACGACGAGTTGTTGGTGTCGGCAATATTCAAAGTAGCCGAGGTGCATAAACGTTTGCTGTTGCTGTCTGTAGGTCTTAACTTTTTGAAGGTAGCCCTCATCTTCTTGTTCAGACCACCAATCTCTCATGTACAGGCAATTCGCCCCCCCCCACCCCTCTCTAAGCCGAGTGCCTATTCCGTTTTACTTTCGGATACAAATCTCGCCTCATCTTTGAGCTCATTTATGACGGCAGGGTAGGTAGACACTTCAAGATTGAGCTAGAGGTGACCCGAACGTGGCCTACAGACCCAATAGACACTAGCTCACATGCGTCGCGTTGACAGAGACCTTAAATTCTACTCCCATGACCTTGATGAACCTCCACGGGAACCGTAGCTCACGGGTTGTGCGGCCGCGTTTAGTCTGCGAGGGCACTCACTAATTCTCACTCTCCTTGAACATGGCTTAACTTTCGCCTTCCATTATGACGTGTATTCGTCGTCTCATTTAGTCAAAACCTCCCGCATTTACCACCTACTTTTGTGCTTTGGTGTTGGACAAAACTGTAAAACCACCAGGTGACGCACCTCATGAAATATGCGTAAATTCAAAAAAATATTTACAATCGACCAAAACACCTCATTAGTAAGGAACGACCTACAGTTAAAGAAAAAACACCATCTTGGCACTGAAAGTGATATTGCATCGGGTAAAAACAGCAGCTTTATTAATAGGAGGGGAAATTCAGATGGCATGAAAATTCGCATCAGTTAAGTGGACTTAGTTTGTGCGGCATAGCACGATGAGAGCAGGAATTTAATTTAAAGTGATAATGGACTTGCGACGTATCTACCGCGCTCCCTCCTCGTACCCCACCCGGGCCTGGTTTTAAGAATTTCGAAAATTAGTGTAATGCTAGGTATGTCAGCCAGTCACTTGTCTAATGTTTTGAAGAAGGAGACACAATCGCTGAGACCAGAGCTTTATTAGCCTGAAATTTCGGATTCCTGCTCGAACTCCCTTCCATAGTCAGTGTCGAGACTTCGCCTAGGTGGAGTAATTAGCCACGCGAGAAGCGCATAGGCGAACAATCATCATCGCATTAACATCTAACGCACGTAATGAAATTGCAGCAATTAACGACACGAATGTCGGCCATGAAACAGTCAGCACACCAAGTGCTACGATCCCTGATGAAGGGGGAGGGGGAAGCCGTGAATATTCATAGGTATGCGGTAGTATGGCGACTGCATCCAATAGATACTGCAGCCCCTTGTGAATGAACCACTCGTATCTGCTTTTGTCACTAGTGATAGGTTCGAGCAGGAATCCGAACCGTCAGGCTAATAAAGCTATTGTCCCAACAATCGTGCCTCTTTCTTTAAAACTTCTCCCTGCGCCTCGTTTCTTCGCTTCTATTGTCTAAGGTCTGAAGGCATTTCAAAATGCTGTTACACAAATTTGATGTTTTTTCGTTGTTGAATTTGTTCGAGATGCAGTTGACTATAACAACGAGAACTCCACGTTATTTCGTCCATAAGGAAATTGCAGAAAAGAAAATCTTCACGTTGAGGGACCAATCCATGACCAAGAAATTAAAATCTAATTAGCAGATACATTTTGTAAGCATACTATCCCCTATGTATCCGGTTAATTTTTCATCCATAAGATTCCTCCGCACATTCTGGTAACGGTAGATTCCGTTGAGTTTCGGGCTGTGCTTGGAATGTCAGTGAATACTTCACTGTCTACAGTGGTCTGAATCGATCAGTCGGACATTCCTTCTTATATAGATGACGTTTTGGGTTATATTTGTAGGCGCCGCATTGACACAGACCCAGATGTATGGGGAGGGGAGGGTGTGATAGATGCAGCACAGGTCTCCCATCACTATAAACTTACTCACGCGCAAGTCTCCGTCCATTCTCACCCTGCTGTGGTGAATTATACGGTGGGCATCGTCAATCACACCGATTGACTAGTCATTAGTGAGTAGCAATTGGTCATTGTCAAGGACGGAGGAGATTAGGGTGACCGATTATGACTTATTTGCCATCGTAGGCGGGCCATGTTGCAGGCGGGGAGGGGGGATCCAAGCTGGGAGCCCGGAATCGCTTTATTATTGAGCTAGCTGTTCTGGTACCTGGGTCACGGACTTGCCACTTGTCGGTTGCACTCCGGACAGTTCAAATCACATGGAAGTCGTGCCGTACCGATCAGGCTGCTGGAAGAACAAGCTTGTTCCTGTGTTGCATTGAAGCTTTTTTTTTCGTTATCGGTGGCCCGACTGCAGTCCATTTAGATGAGTTTGCGTCTCAAGTCAACCAAAAAAATCCTGCCTTCCTACAGCTTTCACAAGTTGGACTTCTCAAGCGCAATTTTCGACACCTAGTGAAAGTGCCTTTTTACTTATGCCCCGTCTAATTTTCGCACGTTTTTCACGTTTGTTTTGCCTGAAGGAATATCTTTTGTCTAGCTCATGCTGCATCATTCCTATCATATATAACTTTTTAATGTTGGAAATAATCTAGAAATGCGGGAGGTTTCAGTAATTACATCCAACATCCCTGTGTCCTCTCTAAATTACTCAGTAGCTTAGACTTACAGTTAGTGACCTAACTCATGAGGTGTGTCGAAATTTACGAATGATTGCCAATCACTTGCAAACCGACACCATTTCATGAGTCCAATGTCTATGTTAATTAAGTACAAGTTTAACAGAATTATAAACGTAAAAGAAATATTAAAGGTAGTGTTTCGTTGTTTAGAAATGCCGATTTCTATAGAAAAGCGCAATATCCCGAAAACGTCAGAAGTGGCTTTAATTTAGTACACTTCGTCTCTAAATGCATATAGTGTATTTGCATATCAAAAACGTTGTAAATATGAAAGTAGAAAGAAAATGACGTCTATAAATAGTGTTTCAGTGAAGTTTGTATTTAAATATCGTTTAATAAATAACGGTCTATTAACTGCCCACATTCTGAGTGTAGATTCTCAAACAGTTTTCCAGGGCTTCTTGTTATCCTTGACTCGTTTGAATTAAATGACATGACGTTCAACAAGAGAAACGAGATTTTGCTTGATTTCACCTATGCGGACGTTGTAGGAACAAACGTTTTCGTAAGGTGACATGCTATGAGGCCGGTCGGTGCATAATAAATTTAAATAAAACTGACAGACGTGGTCGTAAGCATACCATTTTGTGTTTATAGAGAGAAATTTCCTTCCGTTAAATTAGTTTACACTTTTGGTTCGTTTAGGATTAAGTCGAGTTGCAGGTAGGCCTCGAAATGTTGCTGAATACTTCATGATTTTCGGCGTTTCATCCGATCGCCCATAAAGACAGATTCCGAATTGCCTGTCTGTTGAGAACTTTAAAATAAGATTATTTTGGAAGGTATTCACCGAATTGGTGAGCGTTCAGGTGTCTCTTTTCACGAAGATGGTCGTTTAGGAGAAAAATCTCTGTCCACAACGAAAGTCAACAACGAATATGCCTTAGATCAATGAAAAATCTTTCCTTAATAAGTAACCTCTTTAAGAAGTGCTTTATTGCTGCACCCCGTTGACGGATCTCTGTGTACTTGGCATTTTTGCACGGTGAGGCCAAGTAAAAATTTGACACTTGGCCGTTTCTTTCACGCTCATAAACAATACCGATATTTTTTTTACCGTAAACGTAAGAACATGCCTTCCTCTATACATTGAGGCCAGTTCCACTGATTTCCACAGATTTCATGAGATAGGTCTCGTACTGTACCGTGGTCTAGCTCACTGGACGCCTAAAAGGCGTTCAGGACATGTACTTTTGATGCAGGTAGATGAATCCTTCATGCAGCTACCCATTCTCTTCCTTAGATGGGCCTCTTGGATGCCGCCTTTCCGCTCGCCAGCCTGTTAGCTAACCTCACAAACAGCTTCGAGGAGAAGGAGATCACTCCGGAGATGTTGGAGCTGGCCAAGTACGCCAAACAGCATGTGCCGCAGAAGCATGAGCTTGATGCCCCCAACGTGGTCACGGCGCGTCGTCAGTTGCTCCTCGACTTAGGGCTGCCCTCTTGCCTCTATAACCTCACCACCAAGTTGGCCACCGGAACTGCAGCTGCCCAGCCCGGAATCCGCGCTCTCATTTCACGGTAAGCTTCCCCCCTCCCATTTCCTCGTGCCCAAAACCTTAGCTGGTCGCTTTTTTCGAAATTGCCTTATGAATGAGCACGCTGAAGGGTAAATTTTGGGGTAGACAAATGGTAATTCCTGTGGGCCGCCGTCGCCTCCTTCCTCGGGAATGCGGACGCCATTCGGATACTCCTCCGGTGTCCATTCGGATACTACCAAAACAACGTTACTGAAATATAATCAAGTAGACATTACATTAGCGGGTTTTTCCTCCTAAAACGTTAGCCCATCACTGTCACTCAAGTAAACTGTAGTTCACGTTAGCCCAACTGTGAAAAACTCGGCGCCTCGGTGGAATTCGAACTCACGACAGTACGTGAGGCTGGTAGTCATCTGGTAAATTCTAGGTGAATCACTTAGGAAATCCTGCTTGGGCAGTCCACTGACGTATGTTGGGCGGGTAACTTGACCCAAATGTGATTGAACTCGCGTCGTTCGGCGGCGCCTCGTAGCCCAGGTTGTTAGAGCGTTGGTTGTACTGAAGCCTTCCCCTTACTGTCGTGGGTTCGAATTCCACCGAGGCGCCGAGTTTTTCCGAGTCGAGATGCCTCCTGGGGTTGGGTGGTAAATAAAGCCTGTCTTTGTCGTACGAAAGAACGGTTTTTTAAAGCGCGTGTTAAGCATACTTCGTTTAACCTCACCACCAAGTTGGCCACCGGAACTGCGGCCGCTCAGCCAGGAATCCGCGCTCTCATTTCACGGTAAGTTTCCCCCCTCCCATTTCCTCGTGCCCAAAACCTTAGCTGGTCGCTTTTTTCGAAGTTGCCTTTTGAATGAGCACGCCAAAGGGTAAATTTTGGGGTAGACAGACGGTAATTCCTGCGGCTTCCCACCCTAGTGGGCCGCTGGCTCCATCCTGGTATGTTTGAACGATGTGCCAGAAGAGTAGATGATGCCTGTTGCCGGTCCCGGGTCCACTTTCTCCCCCTGTGTAGTACCCGCTAAACATCACCACCTCTAGTTGTGTAGCAGCGTTCCTGATCTACGTCAAGGTGGGATCTGCGCTCAAAACTCATTCAACACATATGCCCTTTGGCCGGATGAGCATAAGGTGATATTTATGGTGGAAGTAGGGCAAAAAACGTCTGTAGATAGATAGGCAGGTGGGATAAAAGCCAACTTTAAACCAAAAACTTTCTGCTGTCCTTGTAATTTTTCAGTCTGAAATAATCTCCGAGAAGATATAAGGACGAAGGTCAGTGGGTAGATCACTAGAAGAAATATTTGTTCCATCTGATCTATTGGAGTCCTGACAGACATCATTGTGAAGTTGACAAATTTGTTTACCACGCCAGGCTCTTCCGTTTGCATCCTTGTCAGCTCGTTTGTGTTCGTCTTTTTGTAATGCATTTGACCATTTGATGCCTACCCATACATTTTGCAGGAAGGGGAGGAAACAAGAAACTTACCACCGCAGTATTCTGTGGGTTTCGATCCGGGGACGGGAATGCGGGCACTAGGCCACTATTGTTTTTGTTTAGTTCCCACTCCTCTGGTCTTCGTTCGGCTACTACTAAAACAACGTTACTGTAATAAAATAAAGTAGGCATTAAATTAACGAGTTTTTCCTCCTGAAGCGTTAGTCCATCGTCGTCACTCAATTAAACTGTAGTTCATATTAACCCAACTGTGAAAAACTCGGCACCTCGGTGGAATTCGAACCCACGACAGTGCGTGAGGCTGGTAGTCATCTGGTGGATTCTAGGTGAATTACTTAGGAAATCCTGCTTGGACAGTCAACTTACTGTATCAGATTTGGTGGATTCCAGACGTTGTAGCAGGTTGGGCGGGTAACTTGACCCAAATGTGATTAACCTCGCGTCGTCCGGCGGGGCCTCGTAGCTCAGGTGGCTAGAACGTTGGCTGTACTGAAGACTCCTCCCTTACCGTCGCGGGTCAGAATCCCA
Organism: Spirometra erinaceieuropaei; assembly: GCA_902702965.1. Lineage (NCBI taxonomy): Eukaryota > Metazoa > Platyhelminthes > Cestoda > Diphyllobothriidea > Diphyllobothriidae > Spirometra > Spirometra erinaceieuropaei. Next base: position 1,872,374 of record CACRXP010000012.1, read on the forward strand.
CTGAGGCGCCGAGTCTTTCACAGTTGGGTCAATATTGATTATTCAAAATCTGCCAAAACATCTGCAACTAAACTGTAGTTACTCCCATGCTTCACTTGCTTCCTTCACTAGGCCTCACCACAAGTAATCCACTTTCTGGGGTGAATAGTACGCTCTGTTATGAGTACAACTGTGGAGTGATGTGTGACATCAAGTTGTTCATGTTTAAAGCGTTAACTTCAATGCTATCTGCCACTCAGTTCGGTTCATTTTATTGGGGGGCGGCGGGGGGGTGAGAATAAGCATGAGCCTTTGAGCCTATTTGCAACGTGAAATTGGGCGCAATATACAGAGAAAGGAGGACCATACAAATATGAACATTTGAGCATTAGTCTCAAATCATCGCTGCGGCCCATTTTGGGACAAGGCTCCCATTAAAGCTTTTTTTACCGATAGTGACATTAAAATGTCTGCAGGTAGGGCATCCCATAGATCATTAACCTTAGCTTGTGGATTCTATTATTCTTCTTCAAACAACTGCACTGCCTACTGATTCATTCCGCCCGCCCGCCGCAATCTGGGAATCTTTACATGCACACGAGTGTGATTTACTGTCTCCTTGGAGTTGCAAGTAACAAAGCACTGAAAATCTCTCCTTTTTTCCCCTAGTGTCTACCTGTCAGCTGCGGAGTGCGTTGAAAAGCGGGGCCTACTGGTCTCGGCAGGTGCAGGCAAAGCCCTGCTCAACCTCGCCCTGGACAACAACACCGAGGAGGGCAAACTTGCGGCTGCACAGGCGCTCGCTAAACTCACCATCACCTCTGATCCTCGGATCACGTTTGCCGGCCAGCGGGTAGGTTGAGGATGTGTTTTTCACACGAACTGCTTTGTGCCCTTGTTAGCTCTTTCTCGAC